>VDFB02362402.1:119350-195775 GCA_007258455.2 Sequoia sempervirens | reverse complement strand
ATCAGACACAATAACACAACAGATACCCTAGGAAAACCCTCCTCTTGAGGGAGAAAAACCCAACAAAAAATATATATCTTATATATATGAGCAATGGCAACAAGTCTCTTTACAATGAGGCCACACACAAGGCCAATAATCAACACCAGCAATGATGTAACACAAACTAATAGTCTGCCCTTCAATCTGCACTTGAATAGATTCACAATCTACCTTAGAATAATTCGCACTAGATAGAATAATTTTCACTCGATATAATTCACACTTGAGAAGAAGGAGATCAAACTTGCTTGACACACAAATGAGAGAAAGTGACCTTCTATATATACATGTTGCTCAGAGGGGTCACACCTTTTCAAGGACAAGGTCGACCACCATAAAAATAATTACAAATAATAAATAATAATTACAAAGGAGGTCGGCCAGCTTAGAGATATGTTGCCATTAAATAATCACAAATAAATAAGGAAGTATGAAGCCCGAAGCTGCAATAACATCAACAGGGTTTCCTTGTGCTTTGCTTATAAGTATGCACATTCATTTGTAAATTTATCTAAGTTATTTGCATCAATAATAATTCTCGGGTTGTTGAGCACAATCTCATTCTTGATCTTTTCTACTGTGATAGGTAATTGCTTGCAAGTGTTTCATGGGAGTTGTGGATTGAATCAGTCAATTCCAACATGGTATTAGAGCCCATATCTGTAGCCACCTATTCAATTTTTGAAGAGATTTGGCCTTGAGCAATTTTTTGGTGCACCTTGGAGCAAAATGGGCCTCACTATCGCATCCAAAGTGGCTAAGAACCCTAAGATCGGCTATCATTTTGCTCAAATCTGAGCAGTTACAACAAAAGGAAAAAAATTAGCAGCATACAAATTTGTGGGCCCAATCTGTCTTGAATTGCATGCACGGGTTTCTTTCTCTGGTTTTTATAAAAAATAAACTCCATCGATCAAAATAAATAAATAAGTTTTTTTCCAATTTTTTTAAACCTACAAATAAAAAAAAATCATATATATTGCTTTGAAAAATCATTTTTTTTTCAAAAACAAAAAAAAAAATTGCAAAATGTTAAAAAAAAATCAAAGCAAACAAAATTAATTCCTGCATAGGGTACCTTTGTACCTTGTGTCAGGTCTGTACAGTGGTGGGCCAACTCCATTGGAGGTGGCCACAAAAAGCAGGGGTGGGCTGGGCGGCAAAAATCAACTGTCGGCCTTAAAAAAGTCGGCACCCAAAAATCAAGAACCTGATGGGGTTTTCTAAAAGCAGCGACCGTATTGAAAGAAATTCAGTGGACTTCTAAGGTGGTGGGTTGGAATCTTTTAAGATTTCTAGAATATTTCGCTCGATATTCCAACGATCTCGCAAGTTTCCTGGTGGTCGTCAATTTTTTTTGCACTGTGGGTGATTTTTTGTGGTGACGACCAAATGGATGCCAAAATTTATGCTCGTGGAGTGATGAATTTAGCCATATGGTAGATCTCAAGCTCCCCTCCTAGGTCCAATTTTCCCTAAAGGAGCAGTTTTTTTCTTTTTGGCATAACTTGGGCATACGGTGTCAAAATCGAGCAAACGAGATATTGTCAGAAAGCTAGTTCTTTGAAATTTCTACTGGTATAGGTCTCATCATCAAATTTTTCTAGTGGTTCTTGTTATTCTCAGTCAGAGTTAGATCTTCATTTTGTGCTTTTGAGCTCGTAAATTTTTTCCTATATCTCTGATTTTCGTGATTCAAGTAGCATTGGAAAGGTATTTCAAAGCTCTTCAGATCTATTTATGCACTTTTTCTAGAATCTACCCTAGGAACATTTTATTTAATACTTTGTGTTTTCACACTTTTCTTAATTACTTGGATGTCTTGGCACCTAGAAAGGATTTGTTTGTGTGAGATGACATTATTTGACCCACTTTATCAGTACTGAGGGTTTTAGTCTCTAATATTTTCATTTGAGTGAGTATCATGGGTTTTTTGTTCATCCATCTATGATCAACTTGGAAAACGAAAACTATGAGTCTTGGCAAAATGGCATCCTGAAACATCTCCGGTGGCTTGATCTTTTGCCTTATTTGTATGGACTCGTACCTACACCAAACACACCAGGGAGTTTATCAGCATGGGGCATCATCATAGATCATATTGTAGGGGTTATATGTTCTAGTGTTGATCATAACACTATGTATGTTGTATCAGACATCGAATGTCCCCACATACTTTGGACACATATTTGGGAGATCCGTGGAGACCCTCATATCTCTCCATACCTAGAGGATCCTACTACAAATTGTCTCATTCCTCTTGCAGATAAGGATTGCATACCCTTTGATGACGATACTTTAGAGGAGCTTGAGTATATCACAGGTCTTACATGTTTTGATGGTTTAGAGAATTGCATTCATGTTCCCAATCTTCCAAATTGAGGCTACATCATCATCTCCTATTGTTCCTGATCAAATTGGCATCACCACATCTTTGGCCCCTATTGATTCAGTGCAACAGTACATCATCCATCTTCTAGACACAACTACTTGGGATTCATATCTCGTAGACATATCATCCTTGTCTATAGAGTCCTATATTGTAGATATGGGGGATTACTTTGAGGACATTCATCTCCTCTTTGTTGAAAGCCACATCACCGCTGTTGGCCCACCATCTTCATCACTTTTGTAGCTTGTTCTACATCAGTCTTCATAGGATCTTGGATCGCCATCATCGCTTTCCGACATGTGGATATGTGAGCACTTTTCAGAGGCACACATCATCTGGATTTGGATTCCAGTATCACCCATCCTTTTGGATTGGTTTCTCCAATCACTAGTGGATCCTTTTCTTCCTAAGGGGAGAAATTTTGTTTGCAAACAGTGGATCATATTTTTTCTTTAGGTGTTCATCATTGGCATGCGAGCTCTTTCATTATGGGGGGATTTATATCCTCATTTTCTCTCTCCTATCAAGGGGACATCTATTGTACTTGCATGATAGAAGCAGTCCTTGGGGGGTCACATTGAGTCCTCCTATCCTTCTTTCTCTAGTACAATCATTTCTTTTTCTCTCTTTTGGAGAGGATTTTTTCCCATGTGGTTTTCTCCTTTTCTCCAGTTATGAGAGTTTCATTTATGTGCATGGGTACCTCATTAGGCCTTGTAGTCGGGACCCATTTTGCATTAATTTAGCTTCCTTTATTAGTAGTTTAGTTTCTCCCTAAGTTAATAAGGGGGGTGTTGGAGTAAATAAGTCATTATTTGATAATTAATTAATCAGTAATTAATTATTAGAGGCTTTTTTACTTTAGTTGACTTAAGCTAAACTTAGGAGTTGCATTTTAATCTTTAGTTTAATTCTTATTGTTAGATTAGACTAAATTTAGGAAAAGTTGTCTCATTGCATGAGATTAATACACTTGTCATTATCTTGTTAATCCACAAATAGGGTTTGCTCGTGCTTTGCTTATAAGCATGAAAATTTATTTGTAAATTTATCCAGGTTATTTGCATCAATAATAATTCTGGGGTTATTGAGCACAATCTCATTCTTGATATTTTCTATTGTGATAGGTAGTCGCTTGAAGGTGTTTCATGGGAGATGTGGATTGAATCAGTCAATTCCAATAGATAAATTATTCAAAATTCAACAGGATTACAATATACTTGTAGAGAAATATTTCTCATAAGATTATCACTATTTATAGAGATATGGAAGCAACACAATAGCTATAAGACTCTTTCACACAACCTCCATCTCATGCTCCTAATATATAAGAGATACAATTCATGAAACTATCAAAAAGTACTACAAAACCATGAGCTAAAACTGTCTAAAATGTGGCACCCATCCTTATATCCAATAACATATGACTATGATGTGTCAATACATACACCACTACATGTAACTCCCCCTTTACAACTCATTTATGTGTCCAACACATTTTTATATCTCCCTTTTTAGGAGACCCAACTTTCAGAGGCCATAACTTTTGATTTGGGTGTCCAATTGATGAACCATTTGAACCATAAGACATCTCGTGAAGTGCTCTATCAAGATAAAACTAGCTACAATAGCTATGACCACTTTCAAGCCAAAAAATTTCCTCTAATGCCTTCAAAATGAACTCTAAAACTTTGAAAAACAAAAAACTTTAATATCTTCAAATTCATACATGATCTTACAACAAAAATTTATGAGCGTGCTTATTTAGCCAATCCAAAGATTTGGGGAAAATTTTGCATCGATTTGTGCTCAAATGTAAACTTACTATAAATAGTAACCTCGTGTAATTACAAGGTTGAGACACCATTTTCCTAACAACTCCACCTTGTTAGCCAACAAACAATTTGTCAAAACTCTATTGAGCTCTGACAAGGTTGTGAGAACCTTGTCAAGAGATAACAGAGGTTTTGCAACCTCCTTAACTCATTGATGAACACGACTTAACACTTGAGAATGAAGAAGTTGGAATATCGAGCCTCGACAAGGTTGTGAAAACCTTGTTGATCCTCAACAAAAGTTTCAAAAAACTCCCAAGAATGTTGGTAACTTCAAGAATTAAACCATTTTGGGATAGAAAGAAGTTTGAAAATTATAGTGGAAGTCCAACAAGGTTGTGAGAACCTTTTCCATGCTCAACAAAGATTTTGAAACCTCATCAAAACATTGAAACACTAAGACTTAGCCAAAAAGAAAATGACAAAGGAAGTTCAAGAAACTTCATTGGATGTTGAAAAGGTTGTGAGAACCTTATTGGACCCCAAAAAAGGTTTTAAAACCTCAATAAATGAGTGACAAAATCCATGAACAAAATATTAGGTTAAGGAACAAAAATTGAACAAAAGGAAAAATACTAACAAACTAAAGAATACCCCATTTAACACTTACGAAACTAGAAATTGGGGCCAAAAACTTACAATAGATCCAAAAAAAAATGATTCCTTAACATTAGGTACTCCAAATTGCACTTATAGAAACACCAAAGGAAAAAACTAAACAATCTTCCTCTATAAAATTCATCACATATAATAGAAAATTGTCATGATTTTTTCACAACAAATCCATATGGTATTATCTCAAAATGGGATATAGCATCATAGAAAGCTAACTTGACATGAGAAAATAAAGTAAAGTTTAAATACCAAAGTCTATATTTTGGTTCTTGAAAAACTACATAAGTGAAAAACCTTTTGCATAAAACTATAACTTCTTATCAAGAAAATGAGGCACCATAAACAAGTTTCCCAATGCACAACACAAACAATGGATTTATTGCTACCTTTGTAGATTAATGGGAGTGTAACAATAATGTAAACAATCTTAGAAGTAGTAGAATAATATTTTTTATTTCCTAGCTATAGTAGAAGTTTAACAATCATCTAGAAAGTGAACTAAAAGTCATTTTCATATTGTTACATATGTATATTTTGATTGAATAGGATAAGATTTCATTAAATATCTTTCTACTCAAGTGTAAGTACTATAAATTTTATTTGTTAATATTTTTCTTACATTCCATTACCATACTTGATATATATATGTTGTAGGTACTTTCTAAAAGGTAACCCTTGATAAATAAAACATGTTCTCTAGGCAATAAATTTTATTTTGTTATACCAAGTTTGGGAGTGGAAGAGAGTGGGACCAACCATGTCAAGGCTCTAGGTCACGGAGAGCCGAGAGTAGAGGGATACCCTAACTTACCTCACTCTAAAAGATGTATTGGGGTGAGGATCAAGAATGAAGAGCACTATGTAGTACTTTTGTCACTCTGTAGACCCATAGTTTAGGTTTAGGCTAGGTGAGCTGGTTTTTTGAGTTGGTACTACACCTCAAATAGCTCTCTGTCCGAGGACAACAGTGAGGTTCTAGGATGACAATGTGGTGTGCTAGTGTCTCTCGGGTGCACTAGTGTTTGTATGACCAGAAAACACAAAGTACAATACAAACTGTCTAAAAACTAGCAACCTAGCTAGTTGATTTTAACGAAGTAAATAGAATAAGAAAGTATGAGAAATAAAGATAGAGATGATAAATTAAGTAAATGAAAGTTAAGGTAATGAAGATAATATCACAAAAGCATTGATTCGCCAGCTATCTCCACACATATGTCCACCTACACACAAGAAAGAGGAAAAGTTGTTGGGGCTATATAGGGGTCTACCTTAGTTAGACCCCTGTTTTGTTGTTTTCACCTCCACAAACAACGAAAAAGAAACGAAGTAGAACAATATGATAAATAAATTAGAAAGGAAGAAAGATCACAATGAACACTACAAAACAATACTATGCTACTCTATTAAATCACAAAAGAGAGGAGTGAAGCATTACCACCTCCACCCAAAAGCTCATTAGCCAATGGAGGAGAATACAAGGTATGAACTTGGAAAAGTCACCATAGTCACAACGGTGATGAAGGGAGGTCTCGTAATACTCTAAGCCCACAACTTCTATGGATTGCCTCACACCTACAATGTGGAGTTGATGGAGCTTCAAAGCTACTCCAATGCTCACAATGGAATGCTAGAATGCTACTTGAGAGAGTGAAGAAGCTGTAGAAGATTGCTAGAAGATTGAATGTGAATGTCTCGAGAGTGAAATGAAGTGAATGGATGTTTTTGAAGGTGGAATGATAAAGAATAGGTTTTTTGAGTCAGTTGGTCAAAGAGGGATGTTACAATTCAACCCCAATCGGGTATGTAACGCCTCTTCCAACTTCAGACGTAGGAATTCGTCAGGGATGGCAGCGCGGTGCATAGATGTCCTCATGTTATGCGTTCGTCTCGACAAATATTCTCTCAATAACGCATAGGATAAACACCAAGTGGATGGAAGGCAAGTGGGTGATGTGGATTTTTACCTTCAGATTTGATTTTCTAAGGTGAGGGTATGTGAAAGGGAAATTTGTACAAGGGGTGCAAATTCGCTCCTATACATTTTTCCCCCACTTTAGCGAGCATGAATATTGATGATTGTTTGGTAAAGTAGATCGAAGAGTTAGGAGGGTTAGAGATGTATACCTGAATCATCGAGGAAGCATACCATGATCTGGTGAACTCAAAAGTGCAGGGTAGTAAAATGACTCCATAGGTACTCTCCTGGGGAGTTTCAAACAAAAGGACTCCATAGCTCCACAAAACTATGAAGTTGCACAAAGAACACTGAAGGCCCTTGGACCAACGATGGACAAATCCCACAAGATGAAAGCATCTCATAGGCCTGCAAACCTGCAAGAAGGAAACCCCCAAGTTCTCTCTCATGAAGGAAGCCCAGTGAAGTAAGCACCTTACAGGCCCATAGACCTGCAAGAAGGAAAACCCCAAGTTCTCTCTCATGAAGGAAGCCCAGATGTAACGGGACTCCGCAGAGTTGGACTGGATAACGGCTTCATAGGCGCACCTGCAAAGCAACATGTTAATCTGTAGATAAAACATGTTAGAAAACAAAGAAGCCGCACATGAAAAAAAGCAGGCACTCACGTAGACAGTCAACAAATTGAAAGGCTTTCAAAGGGGGCCCCTTGGAAACCCTTCAAAAAAAGAGGGGTCCACTCAAGGGATGCGCTATTTGAAAGTGCAAAAGAGATGTTTTTTCTCAAATCAATTCATCATCAAGGAATCCTTTTGAAAAATGTTCACTTCATCAAGGAATTTGAAAGGAAGGAAATACCCCCTCATGAGGTGAAGGTCGAGGCTTATCTTGCAAGAAAAGGTTTCTCCTACCCTAGAGGAAAGTTCTCAAGTTCTTTCTCTGCGAACCCATGATGAAGGAGACACGTTCTGTTAGGGGTCCAAGTTGAGAATGTGATTTTTGAAAAAGGTTGCAAGGATTTTCAAGAAAAGATTTGTTGGATATGAATGCATTTTTTGAAAAATTAAAACATTATGAAAGTAATGTTGTCGCACATATGACGGACAACTCAAGCAAATAAGAGAGAAAGATAGCTAAGAATGCAAAAAGAAAAAATAACATCACAAACAAAGGACACATGGGTGATACAATATTTCAGGGTCAAAGTTGTTCATAAATATATATAAGTATAGTAATAGTATATTAATGAACTGTCATCAACCCCCTACTATATCAGACCATGTGAAGAATGCACGAGAAGAAAAAGTATAAATAAAAAATTGGGTCAACATGGAAGGGAAGCCTAAATGCCCCCAATGCTTCGCATTGTCCCTAGTTTTGCAAAAATCAAAACACATAATAGAGGAAGAATGATGATACAAATAGAAGAAGGTTTACGACATAAAATCACTCTTGTATCCAAGCACCAACAAGGGTGAAAATGGTCATCTAGGAACACACAACACAAGCACGAGAGAACACATCACAACACACACACTTCTAATCTAAAGATAAAGAAGGGGCCTCTCTCTAACACTCATTGACCAAGAGGTCATCCACTTCCCAATCTAAATCATTATAAGGGGAAGGAGGATGAGGCTGCAGTGGTGGAATATTAAGGGGAGGAGCTTCCGACCCTCCCACAACAAGGGCTAAGGAAGAAGGCCCTGCAAAGTCTTCTCCGCTAGGCTCTTGTGGAGCTACAGTCAATGATTTTGCGAAGATTACTGACAAGGATGAAACTTCATCTAGAGAGTTAAACATACCCTTTCCAGAAGTTCCATGTCGTACCTCAACAGATGGGGAGGACAGTGCCCAAGATACACCACTTGGCTCATCAAGTGACTCAAGAGTGGTGAAAAACACAAGGGAAGTCAAAACTTGCTCTGTCACCAGTACAAAACAAGCTAGCACAGTACCACCCTTTGGAGAAGGTGGTCTCCTCTTACACCCTCCATTGATAGAAGGGCCAACCTATTCTTTTTGCTTCGTCGGAGGAAGTAAACTCCCCACATACGAGGCAAGAGGTGCGGGAGAGGAGGAGAAAACCTCGGTGGACACCACTAAAGTATTCGACATGTCCACAAGTTTAGGGAATGGAAAGATGTCCAAAAGGGACAACAAGGGCCGCTCATTTGAAGGGGCAATAAAAACCTACACCTTTTTAGAGTCAGGTGCACTCACACTCATAGTAGGAGCTGTAAGCGAGATTGAACTCGATTGAATGGAATTAGAGGGGAGGAGAGAGGAGGATGCATCAGGAGGCCCTGAAGCATGGGCAATCATCCCCTCCTCCTTTTTCTGCAAAGTGGCTTGCTCAGCTACCAGAGCCTTTCACTGGTGCTTGCACTCACGTGCAAGGTGGTTTCTATGGCTCTTCGGGCTAGAGGCCAGGAGTTGTGAAGGGACAAAAGGATCCTGCTCAGCCATAGGGGTGTCCATCACAACCATCTCTAGTAGAGGGATAAACTCCTGAATGGGAGTAGGAGGAAGAGGTTAAGAAACAATGGGGGAGTCGGCTCTAGTGCCTCAACAACAGGCCTCTTCCCATTCACTGCTTTAGGAGTAGGAGCGGTGGGAGCCCGTGGAGGCCGAGACATAGAGGATTCCCTGTGGGGACCTTTCCTTCTACCGTATCGAATAGGCCTAGGCTTCATGGGAAGAACATGAAGTTGAAATGCAAGATGCTTGGAATTTTGCCAAGTAGGCACCATAGGGTTCTCCCGCAAACATAGAGTAGAATTTGATGGCACTGTAGTAGGGCAAGAGGAAGCATCAGGATGGATAACAGAAGAGGAAGAAGAGGAACCTCAAGAGCACTTCTCTTCTTCTCCTCTACGGGCCTTGGTGGCATCACTATCAGCTTTTAAGCATGCCCTATGCGAAACAACATAAGGTGATGGAGGGTACCTCACTCTAGGTGTTAAGCATCCTTTCTTTTACTTTTGATAAGTCTGGTACAAGAGGTCCTTCCTAGGTGGGAGAGAACCAACATGTGTTATCCAAAAGTGATCTAAAGAATAGTTTCCACACACAACCAGTGGTCTATAATCAGTGTCATGGATCACATGCACTAAATCTTCATGAGTAAATTTTAGACATTTATGCACAATTGAGGGAACTGCATTCACAACTACCATCCAAGGGATACCTAGATTCACTCTAAAGTGTTTGAACCCTAGGATTATTTCAAACAACAGGCTCACAGACAGGTCCAACAAGGACTAACAAAATGATACTACCAATGAGAGGTACGAAAAGTATGCTATGCATACGGATGGTGCTCACAGGTGCATCGTACCCATCTTTATGCATGAAGTTAATTAACATAATCTCCTCAATTATGATATTTATCTAAGATGTTGGGTCAACAAGAACACCTGCTACAATGTTTTTGTTGATTCACACAGGGATATAAAGAGGAGATGGTTCTCTATTAAAACCCATCGACAGATCCTGTGAGGTGAAGGTTATACCTGGACTACTACTTGTAGGCTACGCAAAGGGGATAGGTAAATGTAGGAAAGAGGCCATCACACACACTAAACAATACTCTCACAAAGCCTCCCAAAGGTTTGAAATAAGATAGTGACCTAGTTAAGGTATTGTTTTGCAATACCTATGAAACCTTCCAACTACGCCTACTAAGGGTCATAGCTTGGGCTATAAGGTGAAACGACTCACAACACTCACACCTACAATGCTCTTAGAATGCGAGGAAAGGACCCTTCAACACTGCTAAATAGAACCAAAATGGTTCATGTTAGGCTCACCAAAAATGTAAGAGAGGGGGACCAACCACATCAAGGCTCTAGGTCATGGAGAGCCGAGAGTGGAGGGATTCCATAGCTTACCTCACTCTAAAGGATGTCTTAGGGTGAGAATAAAAAATGAAGAGCACTATGTAGTACTTCTATCACTCTACAGACCCATAGTTTAGGTTTAGGCTAGGCGAGTTGGATTTTGGAGTCGGTATTGCATGTCAAACAACTCTTTGTCTGAGGATGGCAATGTGGTTCTAGGATGGCAACATGACACGCTAGCATCTCTTAGACACGCTGGTGTCCGTACAACTAGAAAACATAAAGTACAGTACAAACTATCTAAAAACTAACTAACAACCTAGCTAGTTGATTTTAACGAAGTAAACATAATAAGAAAGTGTGAGAAATAGAGATGGAGATGATAAAGCAAGTAAATGAAAGCTAAGGTAATGAAGATAATATCACAAAAGCGTTGATTCGCTAGCTAGCTCCACACATACCTCCACCTACACACAAGAAAGAGGGGAAATTATTGGGGTTGTATAGGGGTTGGCCTTAGTTAGACCCCCATTTTGGTGTTTCCACCTCCATGGACAACCATAAAGCAACGAAGTAGAACAATATGATAAAGAAAGTAGAAAGGAAGAAAGATTTCAATGAACACTACAAAACAATACTATGCTACTCTATCAAATCACAAAGGAGAGGAGTGAAGCGTTACCACCTCCACTCAAAGGCTCACTAGCCAATGGAGAGGAATGCAAGGTATGGACTTGGAAAAGTCACCATAGCCGCAATAGTGATGAAGGGAGGTCTCACAAGACTCCAAGCCCACAACTTCTATGACTTGCCTCACACTTGAAATGTGGAGTTAATGGAGCTTCAAAGATGCTACAATGCTCACAATGGAATGCTAGAATGTTGCTTGAGAGAGTGAAGAAGCTATAGAAGATTGCTAGAAGACCAAATGTGAATGTCTTGAGAGTGAAATGAAGTGAGAATAGATGTTTTTGAAGGTGGGATGAGAAAGAAAAAGGCGTTTTCAGGTCAGTTGATTAAAGAGGAACATTACAATTCGGCCCTAATCGGGTGTGTAATGCCTTTGCCAACTTTAGATGCAGGAATCTGTCAGGGATGACAGTGTGGCATGCAGACATCTGCATGTTGTGCGTTCATCCCCAACAAATATTCTCTCACTAACGCATGAGACAAACACCAAGTGGATGGAAGATAGGTGGGTGATGTGGATTTTTTCCTTCAGATTTGATTTTATAAGGTGAGGGTATGTGAAAGGGGAATTTGTACAAGGGGTGCAAATTCGCTCCTATACAAGGAGAAATACTTAAGAACCTACATAAAATTGAGCTTTTCCTTAATGTACAAGGGACCATTCCAATAATAGCATAATTGAAACAAATACTTATGAATATAGGGTTTACTGAGATGTATCTTATCATTCCATTGATTATAAGGCACCTAAACTAAAATTATATGGAGAAGATTGTTAGGAATGAATGCCTAAATCTTGAGAATGGATTTAACATCCTCATGATTAAGTTTGAACTTATCTTTGAATATCATGTGGATTTTCATAAAAGGAATGAGTTCCCATATAATAAGAGAAAAAACTTATAGAGTTTAGGCCAGACATCTACAAATGCTTAATTATTTTTGTGAGAGCCTTTAGAAGAAAGGAGAGCTAAATTAAGAGCTCTAATATATGCAGTTTTATTTTGTTGAATGTAATGTTTATTTTTTGGAGAATATTTTTGGGATGTGGGACTCATTAAAAGGGAAGGAAGACTTTATACTAATATTAACTTTGGTGAAGTCCCTCTTTTTAAATTTTGGGTTACATAAATATTAATCATCTATTCTCAAAGTACACTATCTAGTTTAAACTCATGTAGGAGAAGCAATAATTCAATATGTTGATAACATTTTGCATGATCTATTAATCTTGGATTCCATCACACATGATCAAATTAAAATTTTGAATAAAATTGTGTGAACCTTATAGTCTTATAAAGTTTGGATTACTATATATTCCATGAAGGCCTCAAGACATGCAAAATGTTAAAATGTTTTAACATTTATGCTTGAAATTTAGACCATAGGCACAAAAATACCTAAATAAGACCATCAAATTTAGCCCTTGCTTCTCCTAAAGTGTGAAGAGTCCATCTTAGAAGTAAATGGAAATAATAACTTTACCAAGGAAGTATCACAAATATTATTAGCTAACATTTAATTAGAAAGGAACAAAGGACTATATAGAACAAAACCAAATCAAAGAGAGACATCAGAGCAAAAAATCAAGGGAAGAAGTAAATAAGTTTTTGATTTCCACCCAATCCTATGTAGAAACTTATATAGCCTTCCACCTTGTTAACAACTCTTGAAAAATTGAATCCATTGAAGTACAATCAAGCCTTGAAAAGGGTTGAAAGATACAAGAATACAAGGAAAGAGAATGTATTCTCTATACTATATTGTAACAATAATGTACATAATCTTAGGAGTAGTAGGATAATATTTTATATTTTATATTTCTTGGCTACATTAAAATTTGATCAATCATCTTGAAGATGAATTGAGTAGTCATTTTCATATTGTTACATATGTACATTTTGATTCAATGACATAAGCTTTCATTGAATATATTTTTGTGTGTCTAAGTCCTATATATTTAATTTATATGTCAATATTTTTGTTGCATTCCACTTTTTAGCCAAACATTGGTATTAGAGTAGGATATTCATACTCTATTATATCAGAGCACATATTTTATTTTGAGCATTCCTCCATCCCATTTTTATCCCCTCCAAATCATTAATTTAATGTTGGCATACATATAATTCATGGGTTCTTGTTTTCAAGAAATTTCATAATGTTGGTGTTCTTTTTTGTATTAACCCCTTACTTTAAGGCTCTTACCGAGATGTGAAAAATACAAGTACTCTTTCACATGGAAGATACCCATCCTTAAATCAAGGATTAGAAAAGGCCAAAAAACAAGGGGGCTTTTCCCTCTTCTACACTTTGAGCCTTACCAAGCTTGGGATAGTAATCTTAGATATATTTTAAGGGTAAAATAGTTAGGAGAACTTGGGTCAAATATCACACAAATATGATTCTATTTTTAGCCTTGAATATTGTTCTTTGTTTAGGGTTATTATTTATTAAAATTGTAGATCTTGTACTATCAGGCAAGTAGGTTGAATGATGTAACTAGAGATGAATCTTGGTCACAAATATCTTGAGATATATTTAGTGGAATTTGCTTACAAAATCATTAACCTAGTGTAATAAATCAAGTAACAATCCTCTAAGGATTTTATCATTTACATGTTCACAATAATTATATAAAAAAATTAAGCAATGGGCTATGCATAATGGACAAACAAATAAAACTTAAAAATAAAAGGTTTAAAATGACTACTCTTGATTTATAATAGTGTGTATGGTCAACCTTCTACCATGAAACCAATGTGTATTCCTACAATACAAACTCAACCCTAAACAACACCTTAACAACATTACAAACCCTTGCTTTTTAGATGAGTTTGATTTACTTGGATCTATCTTGTTGAGCTCAAAACCTCAAATTCCATTTATCCAAGTAATACAATATCTACTTAATAAAATATAAATAATTTTAAAGATTCATGTGCCAGTTTGATATGTTTTCACATAACATTCACTTGCATGTAATGAAATTATTTACCACAACCCCTAGATGCAAACTAATAGAGATCTAATACACAATGCAACAAATGTGTATTTGGGGTTTACTTGAATCTCCTCAAACTCAAAATACTTATGGAGACAACTTGCAAGACAAGAATGAAGTATTGTCTTATATTTATTTTCTAAAAAAACATTTATAAGGTTCCTACAAATGACCAACAAACTAAAAAATCTAAGTTATAGTCATACACAAAAGTTATACATGAAATAATTCTTGAACCAAATGATATTTTCCCATGCATATGGGGAAAACCACACCTTTTACAATGAATAATTAGTGCCCTTACATATATTTGGAATCAAGGCATAAAAAATATGACTAATAAAGTGTGCAAAGGGAAATCATGTCATGGAAATCAAGAATTGCATCATACAGTCTCAAAAAAATAATACCTGAGGTTGAAGAACATGCCAACCATCATTACAATCCTACCATAAAGATCCATAATTAATTTTGTCACCAATCGTATTCCAATCAACATGTAAAACACACAAAAAATCATGAAATACATAATGAAAACCATTCAAGATAGCATTAGGATCTACTCCTAACAAGATTTAATTTATTGCAATAAATTAAACATGGTCATGACATCACTTAGTTTCAAATAGAGACTTGGGTGAAAACATGTAGTTTTGGGTATTCTTTTGGTAGGTGCAAAGCCTTTTTAGCCAATAAATGAAAACCCTAATTGCTTCTAGCAAATCACCATTGAAACTACTTAAATTGTATGCCAAAACCATGTCTAATCCTCCTCAAGGAATAAAAAATCACTATTAGCTATTTGTACTTTTATGGCATGTTTGTTCCTTTTTTAACATCCACATGGGTTTTTAGGCTGTTCTGATGAGTTACAAAAAAATGACAAAAAAATGGGCACAAATGTCAAATTTTGGATGTGGGGGAGAACTTATACCTCATGCTAATAAGGGTCTATTGAAAGTATGACTCCAAAAGGATAAATGAGGGAAATTTTATAGTTTTGGGCTTTGAAGTAATGGGAAATGAGTATCAAGTTAAGGTTTGACCAAAAATTTGACTCTAAAAGATAGGGAAAATATTGAAGAGAGAATTAGGTTCAAGGGAGCATGGAATAGGGTATTGGGGAAATGGATAGATTGATCCTCCAAATTGATGAACTTAAGAATTTGTTAACATGAAAATGATGTTAGCATCAAGGAATCAAAGTTGGATGGAAATGTATGCAGGTAAGACCAGTCATACAACTTTAAAACACTTAGTCAATTCTTCAACTAATGAATGAACAAGATGGAATGGGTTGGAATAAAATGATACTCGAGGATGGGAAAGTTTGAATCTACAAAGAAAATAAAATGGAAAATCTTAAAAGGAAAAGGAACAATGATTGGGAGTAAAAATGCAAGGGAATAGGTACAATTGTTGATTAGGTCCAACAACCCACTTATACAATATTTTTCTATAGTCAAACTTGGGATGGATGAAACGAAATACCCAACAAGCTAACAAAACCAACACTTAGATAAGTGCATGAGTGGTTTATCATGATTGATAGGAAGGATATGACAATATGGAAAACACCAACAACCCAAAATTTTGACAACTTACAAAACCTAAGGAAATGATCCCTACAACCTCAACACTTAGAATTTTTTGGAGCTACTATATCATGATGAACATACAAGGGATGTCACATAATATATTTGAGAAAAAAAATGACAAAGAGAAAATTCCCTTATGTTTTTTTTTTTCAAATTGATTATCAAAGGGAGGTTAGCACAAAGCCACCATAATACATGGGTAAACACAACCAAATCTATAAAATTTGATGCCTACATAGCTAGGCTCTAACACAATGCTCCAAACTGCATCACTTAAAAATAACATAATGATTTGTGAATTAAGAAAAAAAACTTACATAAAATTTCTAAAAATTTAAAGATCAACATAATCTTATCTTTTTGTTCCTTGTTTTGGTCATTCATCCTTGTCTCTTTTTTCACCACTCATACACACTCTCATCTAGAATCCATTGCATGACTATTTGAATATGTGTATTTAGTTTAACCCATGTACCACATGTAATATATGTGCTTAACAAAATATATGCCTTTGTAAAATGTACTCAATGTGCTCTTCCAACATCTATTATTGGAACACTATTTTTTTCTCTCACATAAGCAAACACATGAATCTAGCTCATGCCACGTCCATAAATAATGCACTTAGCTACTAATCCCACGAGAAAATTTCATGAGATTTCTTACTCACAATGAAAACCATGACCTTTAAAAATGAAATGTGACCCATAGACAAAAGCTCTCTATTGCATATGTTGAAGCACAACTTTATAGACATTTGGATTTCTTTCTAAGACCAATTGACAAAAGGAAGTTTAAAATCTAAAGATAAATATTAAGATGACATCAAAAAGTATATCAAGAATATGACAACACTATTATTGTTTCCTTTTTATAAACATCTTCCATACATGATGGCTCACAAATATCATTGCCACCATATTGTGCTCCAAAACTTGTTCCAATTGTCATTCAAGTAAGCTTTTTTTTTAGCATCTTAAGTTGTACACGATTTTTTGGAATCACTACTACTCATGGCTTGGAATCCTCCCACATCACTACCATGGCTCTTCACATTGTTGAACTTGAAACTCGTTTCTACTCTACCATAACTCACCTACTCTTTAAATGAAAGTTGTATTTATTTAAACTTTGGGATTCAGATTTAGGTTTAGAGGGGGTATTTTAATAATCTAAGAGTAATGTAGTTTTATGGTTTTTAAAGTAGGTTAAGTTTTAATTGTAGTAATTTAGGATAGATACCTTTTGAAATATGCAGGGACATTAAAATTGGAGTCATTTCTGTATAGTCATAGGTGCATATTTAGTATATTTTAGGAGGGGATATCTCAAAGAGTTAGTCATCATTTATTTTTATTGTACAAATTTTAAAATTGAAAATAAAATTAGTAAACCAAATAAATTATAGCATTTGATATTTGAGGTACCTCTCATTCAAATTTACAAGTCAAGTCATTGCAATTAAACTACTATAATCAATGTCTAAACATAATTGAAACAATGGAATATGTGGCTTCATCCCTAAAAATTGTTGAGGAGAAACAAAGACACTTTCATTTTTATTTCCCCATATTTCCCATTTATTGCTATTGTAGGATGTAAATCCTATTAGTAAAAAAAATGTTTTCTTGTAAGAAAGTGTCATTGATAGGACAAATCATTTTTATATATTGCATATGTCCCACAAACCTCTCTACTCTTGCATGTTTTTACATCACTTTCATGTATCAATGATTATATTGATGGGATGGGTTTCTACCATGCAATAACAAAGTATATCAAAAGGGAGAACATATCAAGAGGTATGATGTATTAGTCTAGTGGTATATAGAAAATGAAATGTTTTGGAGTGATAAGGAACTAATCCATCTCCACTTGATAGCAAGTCATCAAGTGCTGTCAATTGTATTGTCTCCAAGAATTATTAATGGAACCTAACTCAAAATAGTATGTAATATTTTTAATCTTGTCTACATTATACACCAAATTATTGTTTTTTTTTGGATTTGTAAGCACTTTTTAGATTGGAGCTATGAACTATAGAGGCCACAAATTGGGGACTTCGGGTCAAACTTGCGAGCACATTGGATCAGTGAAGGCATAGTGCTTGTGATCACAATAGCCTAATGAAGGCTTGAACCCTAATGGCCACAACAACAATGCCACCACTTAACCATCACACTATGGGATGAACCCCTATACACCAAATTATTGTTAGCAACAAACAAGGAGTAAATATAATATTAGATCATTGGAATTAATGCAATTCTTTGTTTATACAGATTTACAACCACTATGAGATATTGTGATAAGAAGCCAATATGTGGCAAGACCAACTATAAGATTAGACACTAGTTACTCAACAAGGAAGAAATAGATTGTCGCTAGTGATTTTATTTCTTCAATCATTTCAACTTAAAAAGGTTGCTAAGGACAAAAATTCCACAAGTAAAAATCATAAGCCCCCTCTTCTATCACATAAAAATGTTATAGAGAATAAAAATGTTGATTTTCCTTCTTCAAGTAGTGTTGAGCCCCCTCATGTGTCACAAAACAATGTTGATGATCCTAAATTAAAAGTTGTGTTGTCAAAACAATTGATGGATATAATACTTGTCAGTCCTCCCATTATTGAATCTCTATAAAATGTGTGTCTAGGAGACAATAAAACCCAAAAATCTTTTTATTGGTTTAGGGTATATAGGTATTATAAATTTTCATGTGTATTATAATATTCCAAACCTATTAAACTTATGTTCAAAGACATTTAAAACAATAGTCAAGCTAAGTTTTCACCTATTAGTTAGCCATGTGAAATTAATAAGATATCAATTGTGCCATGAAATCCAAACATGTTGTCATAGTGGACGTCAAAGGCATATTTCTATTGATTGTTTTAATTTATATCCTTTTCTATCATGTGGCCAACACATACATTCTACAAAACACTCTTATGTAAGACATTTGTGTACTAAATTAATGAGGCATATACATTTTGGATGGATAGATCATTCCAATTTGTTAACTAAGGCTAACTTATTATCAATCTCATACAAGAGTCCAATCCACTATTTTAGATGATGACTTATTGAATCTTGATGTCATTGTTACTATTGATCCAATTGATAATGAGCTAAACATTACATATATTATTGAGAAATGGTATAAAATCCTATTGAGTTTGTCTACTAATTCAATATAGATGTTAATGTCAATCAATTTTATGATGAATTGAGTATTACAGATGCTGATACTTGTATTATCAAACAATAGTCTACTAAGAGAATTATACATTTACAGGATAATTATGCACTCAATCTCTATGATATTGATAGGAGTAGTGAATTTTTGTACCTATGATATTTCATTTTGATTGGGATATTACTAATGAACACATTGAGGCCACAAGATAGGTAGATTAATACAACTTATTTGATGTTATGGACTTTCCCTCTTCTTGATCATACTTTTGTACACAAGTTGTAAGCTGAAAGCATGTAAAGGTGGATTACAACTCTTAGCATTAAGAGAAAAGTTAAAATGGAAACTTAATGAAGACTCATGATGAAAACCCAAGAGGGCATCATTGAGTTGTGCATCTTCACACATAGGTTCATGTATCTTGTTATCTTCCACAGAGCTTTTGTAGTAGCTATCCCCTCTCATCTTACAAGTGGGGACATCATTATTCAAGTGTTGATTTATTCAAGCATGGTTATTAAAGGTTTCTCATATTGTCTATTGACGACTCAATGCCATTCCAACATATTACAAATTATAACATGTCACTTATCACTATAACATCTCAACAAGTAATGTTTAAGTCAACCCCTAAACCCTTGAGATTACATACATCATATTAGTTTTAATGTCTATACATGGAGTAAGATACTCATATACCTTCATTTTCAATGTAGTTTTTCTACCATGAGAATACCTTTTATGTGTCAACATTTTGGATGAAAAGAAATTTACATTTTTTCACTTGATAGAATTTTAACACTTTAAGTGCACACTTCAACACACTTTTGTGTTACTTGTGTGCAACTAACCTAGGTTATATTTGATTTTTAATTCATGTGGTGTAGCTAGCACACTTGGATTCATCATGGGCACAATCAACTAGGGTACACCAATTTTCACTCATTAAAGCACCAAATTTAAAAGCTAAATAACCTTCTTCAAAATTCATCACATAAAATAGAAAATGGTGGTGAATTCACAACAAATACATATGGTATTCTCTCAAAATGGGATAAAGCATCATAGAAAGCTATCTTGACTTGAGAAAATAAACTAAAGTTTAAATACCAATTCTATATTTTGGTTCTTGAAAAACTACATAAGTGAACAAGTTATTACTAAAGAATTTTTTTTTGCATAACACTAGAGCTTCATATCAAGCAAATGAGGGACCATAAACAAGTTTCCCAATGTACAACACAAATAATGGATTTACCATTACCCTTGGAGATTAAGGGGGGTGTAACAATAATGTACATAATCCTAGAATTAGTAGGATAATATTTTATATTTCCCAGCTATAATAGAAGTTGAACAATCATCTAGAAAATGAAGTAAAACTCATTTTCATATTGTTAAATATGAACATTTTGATTGAATCCAGTATAATATTCCATTGAATATCTTTCTACTTGTGTAAGTACTATACATTTTATTTGTTAATATTTTTCTTGCATTCCATTACCATACTTGTTATATATGTTGAAGGTACTTTCTAAAAGATAACCCTTGATAAATAAAACATGTTCTTTAGGCAATTAATTTTAATTTGTTATACCAAATTTTGGAGAAATACTTAAGAACCTACATAAAATTGAGATTTTCCTTGATAGGAAAGGGACCAATCCAATAATAACATAAGTGAACTAAATACCTATGAAGATGGGCTTTAGTGGGATGTATCTTATCCTTTCGTTGATTATAAGGTACCTAAACAACAATTATATGGGGAATATTGTTAAGAATGAATGACTAATTCTTCAGAATGGATTTAACATCCTCATGATTGAATTTGAACTTCTTGTTGAATATCATGTGGATTTTCATAGAAGGAATGAGTTCCCATATGACGAGAGAAAATAACTTATAGAGTTTAGGCCAAACATCTACAAATGCCTAATTATTTTCATCTGAGCCTCTAAAAAAAGGGAGAGCTAAATTAAGAGCTTCATTATGCACTTTTATTTTGTTGAATGTGACGTTTCTTTTTTGCTTGAAATACTTAAATTGGGATGTGGGGCTCACTAAAAGGGATGAAGACTTGATCCTAAAATCAACTTTGGTGAAGTTCCTCTTTTTTACTATTGGGTTGTTGCAAAGATGGTTGTTGTTGCACCAAAAGATCGACTTATTAATGCCCAATACAACCGTTGGAGTTAGTGAATCCACAGGAGGCAGTTAAGCCATGTCACGAACCCAAGCGCTGCGCTGCACAACATAAAGAGACCAAGGGTGCACACCTTGCAACAATTCCCCCCTTCCAGAGCAAGCGAGGGGTTCAAACCTGTGACCCAAGCTCTAATACCAATTGTTGCAAAGATGGTTGTCGTTGCACCAAAAGATTGACCTGTTAATGCCCAATACAACCACTAGAGTTAATGAATTTAGGGGAGGCGGTTAAGCCATGTCACGAACCTGAGTGCTGTGCTGCACAACACAAGAAGACCGAGGGCACACACCTTGCAACATGGATTACACAAATATTAATCATCTATTCTCAAAGTGCACCATCTAGTTCAATTCATATAGAAGAAGCAATGATTCAATATGTTGATAATATTTTGCATGATCTATTAACCTTGAATTCCATCACATATTCAAATTAATTTTTTTAAAAATGTAAACCTTATAATCTTATAAAATTTGAATTACTATATATTTCACAAAGACCTAAGACATGCAAAATGTTAAAATGTTTTAACATTTATTAAGCCATAAGCACAAAAATACCTAAATAAGACTATGCCTTGCTTCCCCTAACATGTTAAAAAGTTTTAACATTTATTAGGCCATAGGCACAAAAAAATACCTACATAAGACTATGCCTTGCTTCCCCTAAAGTGCGGAGAGTCCATCTTAGAAGGGAAAGGGAAATAATAACTTTACCAAGGAGTATCACAAATATTATTAGCTAACCTTTAATTAGAAAGGAACGAAAGACTAATAGAACCAACTTAAAAAAAAAAACAAAAAACAATAACAATGAGAGACACCGGAGCAGAAAATCAAGGGAAGAAATAAATAAGTTTTTGATTGCCGCCCAAACCTGCGCAGAAACTTTAGCCTTTCACATTGTTAACAGCGCTTGAAAAATGGCGTCCGTTGAAGTGCAGTAAAACCTTGAAAAGGACCGAAAGATGCAAGGAAATAAAATCCCACATGCAAACCGTAGGAAACAAATGAGAGAACCGGAGCTTTAAATTAGTGAGTGATAAGCCAGGTGAAGTATACATACCTGGGCGGGGTCAATTGGTGATCAGGAAGGCCAATGGCCTGGGAACATCACCTCCATTGCACTCAGAGGAGGGGGATGTTTCTAGCATCACCTTTTGGGTGAGTGCACGTCATAATATTTGGTAGAGGGGGCATGCGTTCGCGCAGCCCCTAATAAACTAAAAAGAAAAAGTAATGGTTCACAGAGCTCACAGGTACCTGGTTAATTAGTAATGGGTTTGCACCGTATGCAAGTACCAGAACCAGATCTGGACAAAACTTTTAATGGGTTTACAGGGCACACAAGTACCAGAACCAGATCTGGACAAAACTATTAATGGGTTTTGCACAGCATGCAAGTATCAGTACCTGAGACTGGACAATTAAGACAAAACAGTAATCTAGGAAGGTTAATCAAGTAGCCTCTATGTTTAATGGGTGAACAGTACTTATAAAACAAACAGCACTCCTTTTCCAGTTCTCTTTTCGGACTGCATTTCTTTTGGACTGTATTATTTTTTCATTGTAATCTTTGTAGTTTTGATAAATATAAAACAAAAAGGTAAGGTTTTAAGAGGCGAGACTTCTTGCGGGTGGGGGATCTCACCTATAGGGGACTAGTTTCGCCTCACCCACAGAGGACTATTCTCGCCTCAGGTACCCAAGATACAGGCTGCAATCTACCCAAGATACAGGCTGCTGGGTTGCAGGGACACCCCTGTTGTAACAAAAAAAATATATAAAACAAAAAGGTTAATTAGGTAAGCATGTTTGAACAATATTTTTTGAGGTATTTTATAAGGATAATTGGATAGCTTGTATGTTTTTGTGTTGTGTGAAGTATGTTTGTGGAGCAGGCAGGTACTTTATAAATTAGTAATGGAGGTTTACACAGTAGGTATGAATTGTATTAACCTTTTCTTTTGACCCTCCTCGGGGATTGTCCTTCCCCATCTCCCTCTCTCTGATGTTTTTCTCTCTTATTAAATCCAGCTAGGTCTGCAACTAATCATTTTTTCTCAACAACTCTCTATCCAAGACATTGATGAAAAACTTAAACACAATCAAATCTAGAAGCAATATAATTAAATTCAAAATGGATTGTGGAAATCTCATATCAGTAATTGAACAATATTTTTTAAGGTTAATTGGGTTGCTTGTATGTTTAATGGTTGTGTTGTGTGAAGTATTTTTTGCAGAGCACACAGGTACTTTATAAAATAGTAGTGGAGGTTTACATAGTGGGTGGAGTGGACAATATAATTTTTTAATCCAAGGAGATATAATATATTTGTAAGTGACAAGATGTTAACATATATAGGAGTGGGCTTTTTGCTGGTTTTCTTTTTTTTTTTTAAGAATTGGCCTACAACTTGTGAGCCCTATTCATCTTTATTTCACTCTTGGGTGTAAGATTATGGGTCACTTTTTTTTTTTTTTAAAGAAATAAATTGAATTTAATATTAAGATTTGAGATAGTATATGAGATACAAGAATGATTTTCAAAATAGCAAGGAGAATTAAGGATTGCAATTCGAAGACATTTTGTTGTGGATTATGCTTGAAGATAAAGTTAATGCTTTGTGTTCAGATTTGAAAATGAAATGCCTTGATAGATCATTGAATAATTTGTTGTCTCTTTTGGATCGTTTTTGTGTCTACGAATTCAAACCTAATATACATAAATGACCTATTGCTATAGAAATGACTTGTGTGCCTATGACATGCAAAAATCCACTCGCCTCTAATATTTGGATTGAGTGGTATCTATAGATACCTTTGAAGTTTATTGTGCAAGGATCTCCTCCTCAGTATCCAATTTAAAGGTTTGAGACAAGTCAAGTAGTCATGCAAGATGCTTAATTTGTCACTGATGTTGATGCTAGCTCATGATGCACTATTTTGCTCTATAAATGACAATGTGATAGGATAAGAGATGCCCAATCAATCCTCTTGATATCAAGAATGAACGTAGGGTTTATCTTTTTATACAATAACTACTATGCAAATCACACATTTCATGCTCAAGACAACAAGCAATGGATACAAAGTCAAATTGGGCCCAAGATTAAATTTGAACTAAAAATTAGGGGGTCAAATAAGTGTTTTGGATTTGAACCAAATTATAAGGAATGATTATCTATAGATGGAAGCCAAACTTTATATGATATGGAATAACAAGCTAATTAAAAGTAACAAAATATTAGCTTCTACAAAGGACATTAATCTTTGCAACCAATACAAATTGCAAACTTGAATTCCACTATGCATACTTGAAGCGAATTTTCAATTATATAGCCACAAATATGCCTAAATTAAAGGATGTGGAAATATTTTCTAAAGACTAAATATCAACAAATTAACAATTAGCTACATTTTATTCTAATCTCCTAACAACTAAGCTTTAACTTTTGACTTTTACCTTTAACCTTTTACATAGGATAAAAAGTAATAAAATAATCCTATGCTATAATGTATGAATCCTCATCATTCCTCCCAATTGTAGCAACATTGGACTCTAACACTCTTAAAATATAAAGAAAATCCTTAGACAATTAGTGGCAAGAGATCCAACAAGCTAGATTTGAAGTTGACCTTGCCTGACAATAAGGTAAGAATTGAACCATGCCTTTTATGATGAGTCTTTGTGTCCAAAACTCAATTAGAATCTAATGGAAGCTAAATATTAGGAACAACATTGATAGGATGACTAATAGGAAGTTCAATCTCTAATGCTGATTCATGGTAGTTTTTTGAGAAGATCAACATTGACATCAAAGATGCCCAACAATGTAAAAAACTCAAGCCTAAAAGCATTGTTAAACACCTTTTGAAGAATAGTGTTAGGACCATAACAAAGTGGCTTGACCTTATTGTGTGCTTTCTCCTTGAGTTGATGTTTATCTAAGCATAACTAAGCTTTATCACCAACTTGAAAATGATGAAGGGCATAATGATAATTTATAAGTTGTTTTTGCTTTCTTGAGTCTTATGAAGAATCTAAATTACTTTAGAATTAAGTTAGATGGAGTGTGCCTTATCTTTCTTTTTCTGAATATGCACAGTTACAGGAGAAAGCAAAGATTAGGAAAACTCATATGGAGTCAAAGAATAAAAAATAATACATATCTCAATTGGTGAGTGACCTGCAGATGAGTGAACTACTTGGTTGTAAGTATGCTCGACATGGGTTAGGTTCAAATCCCACTTGAAAAGAGAACTCTGACATGGTAAATCTCAAAATTTGTACAAGATTCTAGTTCACAACTTGAGTCCATCCATCTGATTGAGGCTGAAAAGCAATGAAGTTAAGGGAAACTCACAAAATCTTCCATGAATATTACCATAAACAACCCACAAAATATGAGTGATGATTAGAAATAATGCTAGTAAGTAGACCAAAGATTGCCAAATAGAGTAAACAACAATTAGGCTGTCATGTGCATAACTTGTCTTACAACATGGGATGAACTTAGTCATCTTATTGAATTGATTGAGAACCATGAAAACACAATCATGACAATGAATAGTCAATGAAAACCACTAGCCAAGTCCATGGTAATTCTTTCCCAAGGTTGAGTAGGAATGGGCAAAGGACTACCCAATCCCATATTTCTATAATCAGTTTGAAGTGGCAATAGACTGCACATCTCTTGAGGAAATATAGAACATTTTGTTGCATGTGAGGTAAACAAAATTAATGCTACAAACGATGAATTGTTTTTTCTTTCCAAAATGACTACAAAAGAGAGTAGAGTGTACCTCCTTGAGAATAGAATTTTGATGATCTCTAGGGACACAAAGTTTATCAAAATTACAAAGCAATCCTTCATGTAAAAATATAAAAAAAGGTATTAAATTAGAAGATGCATGATTCTAAAGAGTTGTGTAGGTTGGACCGAAATCAAGATCTTGAGCATACTAAGAAGACCATATTAAATGAGAAGCGGTCACAACAATTAAAGCATTAATCATGGGAGGATGACTTAAACGATCTACAAAATTGTTTGTGTTCCCTTTCTTATACTTGATGACCAAGTGAAACTATTGTAAATATGAAGCCCACTTCACATGCTTAGCTTCTTCAATTTTGTTATGAGATTAGAGAAAATATAGAGGCAAGTGACCAGTATAGGCAATTATTTCATTTACCAAAAGATCATTTCTACAATACTTGATGGGTTTTCCCAATGCATGTAACTCCTTATCATATGCGGAGTAGGTTTTTTAGCAAAAAATAAGGTTTTTGAATTATATGACATATATTGTGAAGCATATGTCTCGATCTAAAAGGTTTTGAGAGGTCTAATAGTACAAGAATGGATGCAAAACATAACTTAACTTTTAGTGTATTGAAATCATGAAAATGGTTCTCTATCCACTTAAACACAACATTAGACTTTTCCCATCAATGCAAAGTTGTGGCAATGTTTCAATAATGAAGAATGAAATTGTGGTAGAAGTTGACAAGACCAAGAAACAATCTCAATTCAATGAGAGTCAAAAGTGTTGGCCACATGAGAATAACTTCCACTTTTTTAGGATTTACCCAAATTCCTTGTGCATCAATAACAAATCCAAGATAGGAGATGAATGTCTAACCAAAAAAACACTTAGGAATGTTGATATTTAGACAGTTCTATTGAAATGTGCAAAGAACAAGTTCCAAATGTTGAAGATATACTTTCCAAATGTTTGAAAATATAAGAATATCATCTAAGTAGAAGATAGAAAATTCTTCCAAACAATCTCGAAATACCTCAGTCATTAATCTCATGAAAGTGGTGGGAGCATTAGTGAGACCAAATGGAATCATAAGCCACTCAAAAAGACTCATTTTAGCTTTGAGAGTTTTCTTCATGTGTCCTCTTCCTAAACCTTACCTATTAATATCCACTTTCTAGATCAATCTTAGAGAAGCATTTGACACCACGAAGTTGATCCAAAATCTCATCAATGGAAGGAAGTAGATATCAATTTTTTATGGTGGTCTCTTCTTGAACACATGAACAATTGGTGAAGCATAGGGGGAGGTACTTGGTTTGATGAAAATTTTAGAAAATAAATTATGAATTTTCCTTTTGATCTCATCACTCTGGAGAGTTGATTGTCAATGCATTCCAAGGCATTAAGAAGAGGTGCAATAGGAACTGCCAATAGTGTGATTGATTGCTCATTCTAGGGGAAGTGCTTTTGGCTCCTAAGGCACATGTGAAAATGACTACAACAATTTCTCAAAAGTAGCATATGATTTTGACATAGTGACTTTTGCAAGTTAGAATCATCATATTGTGGCCTTATAAAAATTAAATCAAGCTCTTGTCCTTGATAGATAGTTTTTTATTCCTCTCTACAACTAAGTACCAAATTAGTGGTGCTTTTAGTACATTTAATTAATATTTAATTATTATTATCTTATTACAATGTACATGTGTTATCAAAGGTGTCATAATAATTTTTCCTATCATACTGATAGGTTTTCTTTGTAACAGACTATGACAATCCATAGTGGTCACATCACAAGGAACCTTATCAATAAATTTGGAACCAAATTAAAAAGACACAATGGATGTGTGTCTGATTTGAGAGGATGAACCATCATCCTTCCATCCAAGTGAATATGGATGCGTATATGAATCCATCAAAAAATATATTTTGTTAATAATTTGACTTTGCGATCAATTTTTTTTGCATTATCGATGATATAATCCTCAAATAAATCATGTGTTTAGTGAGCACGAGTGACAAAAAAATTGTCACATCCCCCTGAAATAGAGTGATGGTTCATCAAGGTGACCTTATCGAGTCTACCTTTCAACTCATCATATGTACTATCATCACTAGAAGTCTTGATGGGAACATTCTTCTTTTCCACATCCCGAGACTATACAATCAAACTCTTCTTCAATTTAAAACATTTAGAATTTTCATGATCCTTATTTTACAATAATTATAAAATTTACTAGATTTATTAATATCAAAAGGATAATGAGAAGAAGAGGAAGGAGGAGAAATAATTCTTCTTTTTATTTTTTTTCTAGTTGAGAACTCAATATTTTGGTAGGACCTATAGAAAATGAAGTTTGAGATGCTCAAGATTGAGAAATATGATTTTCTTTTTCCAATTGTGCATGTTTGAATGCATCATCTAATGTTGCAAGGGTAGTGTATTTCAAGTCCCTAAATAAATGTTCTTGTAATCCACTCTTGAACTTTAAAATGAGAGATATAGCTAGATTTGTCACTTGAAGTAACATCATCAATCGATTGAACTAGTTTATGTAATCTTGCATAAACATTTAACATCCTTGTCATAGATGAAGTTGTAGACACCAAAAAATGTCCCATGCTTGGAAGTAACATTTTATCAAGGAGTCACCTTCTTTCTTGCATAATTAAGTAAATTTAATTATTTTCTAATGTTATAATTCCTTTATTAATTAAATAATTCTTAATTATTTAATTAATTCACTTTACCTTATTCTGCCCGTGATTAATTTAAGTAAATATCAATTTTATTTAAATTACATCTCTAATTTATCCTTTTCTATCTATAATTAAATAAATTTTATTTATTTAATCATTTATTGCCATTTCCTCTATAATTAAATAATTATTTTAATTATTTAATTATTCATTAGCCTTTTCTTGCCATAATTAAATAAATTTTATTTATTTAAATATTATTTTTGATTCGCAATTCACAACCAAGGTTGCACCCTTTTTTTATACTAGAGCTATGAATCAATGAGGCCACAAACGGGGACCTCATCTCAGCATGGATGCACAACAACCACTAGTCCCACGAGCACGATAGCCCAGTAGGGGCACAAAGCCCACGAGCACACCAACCTAGTGAGGGAGTGGGCCTCAAACACTAATGCCTGGTACAATGGTGAGCTCTTTCCTCTTCATCAAGGGTGTATTCAATGTTGGTCCTTTTTTCACAAGCTTTCTTCCTCTTCATCTAGGGTGAATTCTTGTCGATTCTTCTCCAATGCCAACAATAGTAGCAACAACTCTATGGGTCAAGTTTGGAGACTTGAACCCTAGTGGTCACAACACCACCACCACTCATCCAATGCACCATGAGATCATTCCCATTTATTTATTTAATTATTTATCACATTCTTATCCCCATAATTAAATAATTATTTTAATTATTTAATATTTAGCATTCCACCTTTTCTTCTATAATTAAATAATATTTTTATTATTTAATTATTCATCTCATCCTTCCCTAAATTAAATAATGTTTCTTATTATTTAATTTATTCTTTTCTTAGCTAAGCCCTAAATCTCAACCACTTTCTTGAGTTTTGGTCCATTCATCCCTATCCTTGTCTCAATTAACCTTGTCCATTGATTGCCATACCTCATCATCTAATCCTAGCCCTTCATTTAAATTAGGATTTCTATAAAAGTAAGTCATTTTCTTCATGTCAACCTTACAACCACAATCTTTGAAGTTTTTCTATCAAGAGATCAAGCTATCAATTGTCAACATCAAGCTCATTGAGTATATTGCATACTACATTTTTTAGAACAAATAAAGTAAAATGGAGAAGAGAAATGAAGGTGATTCAACTATGACATAGAGATTTTGACATTTATTATTTTATTATTGTGATTTCTATGTTCATTTGTACTTGATTGTTGGATTAGGGTCCTTATTTCTTGGATTAGATAGTTGTGGTTGCTATTATTGATTAATGCATGTTCCCCAAATTTAGAAAATCCTATCTACATTTGGTGAACCTAACATGAACTAACAATTTTTTTGAAATTTTAGCAAAATTTTGATTTCTAGGAGTCCACCACAATTGATCCGTAGAATGACACAATCGAGGTTTCAATTGTCACAGTCATTGTACGATGCACCACAATTGTTTAAACAAAGAGTCGCAATCATCGCCCAAAACACTACACCTAACTATTATTGTTCAAAAGCTTGAATTATTCAATTATTCTAGTTTTATGGCACTTTCTAGGTTACTGGTTATTATTTTGACATTTAAGTAGTCTTTTAATGTCATATCCATCATTAGTCTTGCTATTTTTATCAAATCTGTGTGTTTTTGCAGCCTAGGGTTTCTACGCCACAATTGTTTGACAAAACACCACAATAATTTATCCAAAAACCATAGTTGACATTTCCTTCACCATACTCAACATTTTATTCACCATAATTGTATGTTTTTGCACCGTTCTCGTGTGACGCATCTGAGTCTCTATGCACTGCAATTGACCGCCATAACATAAAGAGGGTATAAATTTGACATTTTCATTTTATTCTTTTTGCATTCATTAGGGTAGAGGTTTTCTATGTTACTGATATATGATCTATAGCTTGTGGTAGTAGTTGGGAGAAGAAATTGTTATTCAAACTACTAATAGAAGTTCTTGCAAGGTTCCATTGTGTGTTTATGGTTTTTAAAGTATGAATATTTGGAATTGGTGCTTAAAAAGAACAAGTGTCTTTAGTGTTTGGTACTTTTGCACATTGTGTTAATCCCAATAGTGTTGTGTGTGTATCCTCTCCCTCACACTTTGTGTGATCTTGGGTGCAAGAGAAACACATAGCAATCTTTTAGCAGGCCTATTTTTTAGACACATCCTAATGGAGAACTCATTGGGAATGGCCCAAAGCACATTATTTTGGGTGGGCTTTATCAAAGGGGTGAAGGTGAAAGTTAGTAACTCTATCTAGAAAATTACACCACTTTTGTCAATTTTAGTGTGGCTGTATAGACCACACAAAGGTTGAATAGAGGCTTTAGTGTCTGATGTTTGATGTTGTACTAGTGGTGTTCACTGAGTCATTAGAAACTTCTTATTTTTAGAGACCAAGACTTGTTTGGCTATCTACTAGTGTGTGTTGGGAATAGGATGCCATTTAATTGCAATCCTAAACATATTTCATGTATCTCCTAAGTCCTTGGAAAGTGTTCCCCAACACTAGGATTAGAAAGAGATTAAATTTGAATGAAATGAACATGTAAATTGACATTTGTAATTATTTCTAAATGATAGGAACATGTGGGGGCATCCAAGAAGAGTTCATACAAGATAGGAGCACATGAGGCACCCACATAGAAGGTGGAACCCACCTTGCTTAAGTTAACTGTTTGGTGAATTGATAACTCTTATTTAATGCATGTCTTATTCCTACAAAATAGGGATTGATATTTACAATGTATGTGGAGTGGCACTATCAATTTAGTTTCAGTTTAGTTTAGTTTAGTTTAGTTCAATTTAGTTTAGTTATGGTTTAGTTATCTTCAGTTGCATATAGTTAGTTTGAGTTACATGTAGTTGAACTCAATTGAATTGAGTTGCATGACAAATAACAGGTTGATACTTTCAACATGGGATGATCAATCATGCATATTGTTTGCATGAATTGGTGGAGAGATATGTTTCAATTAACAAATATTGACTTGGACCCACCTTGGGCGCCCAAGTTGAGATATTGGAGTTAACACCTTTTGCATGAGAAGATATTTACTAGGATCAGTTAAGTGGGTCCCATTCTTGGGTGCCAACTTTGAGGAGAAGCTTGCAAGATTTTTTCTTGACCAACGTTCAGTTACGTGTTCAGTTTGGGGCGCTTAAATTGAGGAAGACTTTGGTTTGAACTCAGATTGCATTGTGAAACTCTACTTGCACAATCTAGGTGTGGATTTTTGAGAGGAGTTTTAAGATCTTGTATTTGATAACTCTTATGAGTTTACATGCTCATTAATTATCTATGTATTGCAATAATTGCATCAAAGTTTGTAACAGGTTTGCAGGTCGAGCTTGTGCATGTGTGAGGGTTTGAAGCATGGCATGGGATGTGTGGATTCATTCTTGGTCACATGGAATAGATGGATAGCTTGTAATTGCAGCAAGTGTATGGGAGTTTATTGCAGGTTGTGAAGAAGGATTTTGAAGGCAAGGAAGCATATCAATCAAGGATTGCTATAGTATTATTGTAATCTTGTTCTAAGGTTAAATAATACAAGCACTATTGATTTTGGTGGAATTTTTTCCTGAAAGGGTTTCTCCACGTATATGCTGTGTCACTTCTATCTTCTTGTCTCATTCTTCTACAATCTTCTGTCTCTTTCCACAATTGGTAAAATTGATCTAAAAAATATTAATCATACACAAATAATTATGACAAAGAACACTTAATTAAATCTACAGTCACATAGGTTTAGAAGTTTTAAAGCTACAAAATCACCTTCATTTTCAACATTTGGTATCAGAGCTAACCGTTGGGTAGAGTTTGGGGCACCTTTCTCTTAAAAGTTTGGAGGTTTTTTGGCTATAGCGGGAGCTTTTACTATTTTGTTATTGCAAATTTGTAAAAGAAGTATGTTACAATGTATTTGGGTTGATGGCTATAAGACCTAGTGTGGCTTGCTCAATCCCTAAAAAAAGGCCTTGTAAGAGAGGAGTTCTCCCAGGTGGTAAGGGGAGGACTATTGGGTTAAACTAGTTATTGGGTTAGAGTTAGTGGATTAACCTTTAGTGGTCTTTAACACATGGTTTTGTGCTAGTTGTATTGGTCCATTATTTTGGAGCTCATGGTTTTGAGCCCATGGTTTTGCATGTATGGATGATCTTCATTCATTAGATGATTATCATGATGTCATGGATAGCTTGGTTACATGTTTCAGTGGGAGCTTTTGATAGTGATGGTTTGATGTTTATCTTGTTTCCATGTATAGCTTGATATCACAGTTTAGTGGGAGCTTTGGAAGGATATGGTTATCTTCATGTGATTTGAAGAGGTTTTAACATCTTGTTTCATGGACCCTTGGAGTCTTTGGTAAAGATGTTATTGTTCTTCCTTTGGAGAGGATGTAGTTCTTTTTGGTTTTGAGTATTAATCATTTGCTTGGAGCTTCATGATTATGCGGGTTGGATTTGAAGTTGGCATGGATTGATTAGTGGGTGCTCATGGATACTAGAGAGACATGGGTTAGGCCGGCTATTTCTTATGTGGTGCAGGTGCACCCAAGCAAGAAAATGCCTCAAGGAGGCAACTTTAAGTTTTGATTTAAAAAATGTTGATCTAATGTTGTAACAAGGTTAAATTGACCATTTTGAGATTGTAATAGGTCATAGTTCATCATTTTAGGATTATTGGGCATTAAATGTTAAAAATTTACAAAATTGAAAATGTTGTCAAAAGCAAAATTGTAAAATGCAACAATTTGTGAGGTGGAAGGTGAAGATTCAAGGCAGCTAAAGAGTTAGTTTTAGGCATTAGGAGTGGTTATTTAAAGCATTTTTTAGCCCCACAATCTTTGAGACAGGTTGGAGGATGATGTAAGATTGAAGAATTGAATAAAGAACACTGTTTTAAGTTAGTTTTCTACATTTTTCTATGTTTCAGGCCATTGTACAACTATTTTTTGTACATAAAACCTCCACTCCTCCATGTTATGTTTTAGCCCTATAAATCTACTTGATTTTGCAATTGGTTTTATTAAAATCCATGTAGGTTGGTGAAAGTTATTGTAAATTTATCCTAGGCGGGTTGAAACCATGATCAAGGGTAACTAGAGGGTAAGAAATTTGTGTTTCTTCAATCTTAACCATTGGAAATTTCTCTAAATTGGTGTGGAAGGAGTTTAAGATGTGTCCTAAAATATTTCCAAGTTGTAGAGTTTGAAATCTTGGTTTGGGGCAGTTTCAATCGAGTGCTAGGACTATAAAGGTTGAAAAAGACTGGTAAAACCAATGTACAGTGTGGTTTGTTAGAGTTTGATGGTGGAATGTGAGTCCTCATTGAGTTTCATTGATTTGAAAAGATGTTTGGATGTATTTAAGTATGTTTCTTGATAGGGTGTGGGGAATTGATAGGTTGAAGTCATTGTTTATTGACTGCCCTGTTCTGGCAAAGTATTAGGAACATTCAAGATTTTGTGTTTTGATGGTATAAAAGATTCTCTACTAGGTTGCCAATGATTTTAGAGCTTGTATTGGTGTGTTTTGAATCCTCTCAGATTGGGTTTGGAGGAACAAAAGGTTTTATGTTCATTTGGATGCTGATCTTTCATGGAAGAGTTGTGACAGTCACCTCTTGGAGCCTAAATTGAATGGTTTAGGATAGGTGTTTGATAAAAGGACATGAATAAAGATTGGGAAATGGTATAACATGGTTGTGTAAGTATTTTTATATAGATTGATGCCCTTGGTAAAGTGAAATGGGATTGGAAATTTGTAGTTGATTGTTTATATGGTCTAAAAGGGGCCTAATTGTTGTTTTGGACAGTCTACTTGGGAAAGTTCATATGTTTGAGTTGTTTGTGTTGGAAATAGAGTTTGATTCAATATTTTGATGTGGATCAAGGTTTTTTGAAGAATAAAGAAGTGGTTTTATTCCTTAGTCTCTGTTTAGGTGTTTTGAAACAAGAGTTTGTGATGGAAGAATGAGTCCTGGCTGTAAGGACAAGTAAGAATTTGGTTGAGATTTTTCCAACTTGAGTTGTGAATTCCCTATCACTGCGTCAGTTTTGGTATTAGAGCCAGAAGGCTCTAGGAAAATAGATTTGGTGTTGTGTTTGTGTGTTGTGGTTTTGTGTAGGTTGGTGGCAAAGAGACTAGGTGGTGGAAAAGTGGAAAGACCTAGGTGAGGTGAAGTGAAGAGGAAGAAAGAAGAGATTTGCTTGTGAAAATGGATTTGCTAAGAGGAAATTTGTAGGCAGAGGGTTCACAGAAAGAAAGGAAGAGAAAAGAGGAAAAGAAAAAGCACAAGAAGAAGGATCAAGAGATGAGAGAGTTGAGGCAAGAACTAGAGGAAATTAGTATGAGGATAGAAAGATTTGAGGCTGAAATGAAGCAGTTGTATAGACAAGCATTTAGTTGGCACTTGACCATGAGAAGGAAAGTGGTATGGCCCATTCAAAAGATAGTCGAAAGGAGAAGAAAAAAAATGAAGATGAAAGAGAAAGAAGAAGAAAAGTTTCAAGAATTAAAAGAAGAATTCAAGGATGAAGATAGTGAAGTCATTCCTAAGCATTCAAATGAAGATGTAGCAAAGATAAAGGACCCGATTTTAGAGGAAGGAGATATTGAGTTGGTGTCAAGATTAGATGAAGAAATGATCAAGGATGAATTGGTCTTGGAGATTTGCAAAGAGTTGAAGAAAGATGGAGGTATTGTGATAAAACTCATGTATCATTTCTTTGTTGTACTAATTATTTGGACAAGGAAACATTTGAAGATCAAGATGCAACAGATTGAAGAGGGACAAATGGAGATTGTGACATTTCAGGGCAAGAAGAAGCAGGTTCCAAGTGGAAAAAAAAATGGAAGCAAGTTGGCATAGATCAATTCAAACCAAAAGTGAAAATGAAAGTTGTTGCAGGGCATAAAAGACTACAAGGAGGATCATTTGATGATCCAAGAGGACTTGGAAGTTTTTATTTGGCTAGGAGAATGGTGTAGGTGCACCCAAGCAAGAAAATGCCTCAAGGAGGAAACTTCAAGTTTTGATTTAAAAAATGTTGATCTAATGTTGTAACAAGGTCAAATGGAACATTTTGAGATTGTTATAGGTCATAGTTCATCATTTTAGGATCATTGGGAATTAAATGTTAAAAAGTTGCAAAATTGAAAATGTTGACAAAAGCAAAAATTGTAAAATACAACAATTTGTGAGAAGGTGGAAGGTAAAGAGTCAAGGCAGTTAAAGAATTTGTTTTAGGTGTTGGGAGTGGTTATTTAAAGCATTTTGTAGCCTCACAATCTTTGAGGCAGGTTGGAGGATGATGTAAGATTGAAGAATTGAATAAAGAACATTGTTTTAAGTTAGTTTTCTATATTTTTTTGTGTTTTAGGCCATTGTACGACCATTTTCTATACATAAAACCTCCACTTGTAGCCTTGTGAATATACTTGATTTTGAAAATGGTTTTATTAAAATCCATGCAAGTTGGTGAAAGTTATTGTAAATTTATCCTAGGCGGGTTGAAACCCTAATCAAGGGTAACCATAGGGTAATAAATTTGTGTTTCTTCAATATTAACTATTGGAAATTTCTCTAAATTGGTGTGGAAGGAGTTTAAGATGTTTCCTAAAATATTTCCAAGTTGTAGAGTCTAAAATATTGCTTTGAGGTAGTTTCAATCGAGCCTTACAACTATAAAGGTTGGAAAAGATTGGTAAAACCAATGTACAGTGTGGTTTGTAAGAGTTTGATGGTGGAATGTGAGTCCTCATTGAGTGTCATTGATTTGAAAATATGTTTGGATGTAGTTGAGTCTGTTTCTTGATAGGGTGTGGCAAATTGATAGGTTGAGGTCATTGTTTATTGACTGCCCTATTCTGGCAGAGTATTAGGAACAGTCAAGAATTTGTGTTTTGATGGTATAGAAGATGCTCTACTTGGTTTCCAGTGATTTTAGAGCTTGTATTGGTGTGTTTTGAATCCTCTTAGATTGGGTTTGGAGGAACAAAAGGTTTTATGTTCATTTGGATGTTGATCTTTCATGGAAGACTTGTGATAGTCACCTCTTGGAGCCTAAATTGAATGGTTTAGGGTAGGTGTTTGATAAAAGGACATGAATACAGATTGTGAAATGGTCTAACATGGTTGTGCAAGTATTTTTATACAGGTTGATTCCCTTGGTAAAGTGAAATGGGCTTGGAAATGTGTAGTTGATTGTTTATATGGTCTAACAGGGGCCTAATTGTTGTTTTGGATAGTCGACTTGGGAAAGTTCACATGTTTGAATTGTTTATGTTGGAAATAGAGTTTGATTCAATATTTTGATGTGGATCAAGGTGTTTTGAAGAATAAAGAAGTGTTTTTATGCCTTAGTCTCTATTTAGGTGTTTTGAAACAAGAGTTTGTGAAGGAAGAATGAGTCCTAGCTGTAAGAAAGAGTAAGAATTTGGCTGAGATTTTGTCAAGTTGAGTTGTGAATCCTCTGTCACTGCATCATTATGTTAAGAGATATATTTTGGAATGGTTACTTGTAAGAAAATATTTTTCAACAATAAAGACCGAGAAGCCTACACCTGGAAATGGATATGAGTCCATCATAGACCTGATGAGAAGGTTGTCTATTATATGTGTGATATCCAAATGTTTTACCTATTCTAAACAACTAAAATGCAATGGAAAAACACAAAGAAACACCTCAAGATTAGCCTAAGAAATTTGTTAATGCAAATAGAAAAAGTGTTAGATGACCTTTGCAGCTGAAACTCCTTGGTTGGCCCTTGATTTTAGATTACTTTGTATGCTCCTTTGATGGCTCTTGATGTGGCTAAATGCAAGATTTAACTATATGATTGGATGAAAATGTAAATAGATGAAATTGATGGCTAGATGAGTGCATAAAATGACAACATTTAGTTGCAAAATGGCTAAGTGTTCTAAAATGCCTTAGAGGAGGGGGTATTTATAGAAGAATTTGAATTCTCTAGAGAATTCAATGGTTGATATTTATCCAACAAGGCCAAGATGAAGGGCCAAAGTGAGTTGAGAGCTCACAAGCCCTCACATTTTGACATGTGGAATGTGAGATGTCTAAGGGTGAGATGATGTGTAGGTGATGGAGGAGAGTACATGATGTGGAGGAAGGACATGTCCCTTGGAAGTACATTGGGAGATGAGAAGATTCCTTAGAAGAATAAATGTGAATTAAAAATTCACATGCTTGGGAGAATCTAGTTGATAAGAGAGGGTCTCCAAAAAGGTGGGACTTTGTCACATGTGACTTTATGTGACAAGTCAAATATTCTAAAAGATGCATGGGAAAAGGGGATTCTAGGAGGAATAAAATGTGAATTAAAAATTCACATGGGGAAGAGGGGAACCTAGGGTGAATAAAAAGGAATTAAAAATTTCTTGGGGGATGGAGAGAGTTGACCAAGGTACTAATTAGGTTTAACTAATTAGTAATTAGAGGATAATTAGGGGTTAATGAGGATTAGAAGCCAACTTGCAAAAGTTGGAGGATGTGACACATCCTAATCAAGGATTAGGCATGTGCACATCTTTAATGAAGAGATTAGGATTAGATTAGAAAATGACATGTGAGGAATTAAATAAATGTAATATTTATTTAATTCATTTGATGAAAAGGGGATTAAGGAGGGTAAAGTATTTAATTATTAATTAAATACCTTAGGGATTTGGAAGAATTAAGGATACTAATTAAATAATAGTAATATTACTTAATTAACTCGGATAAGAGGATGTTTAGATGAAAAGTGATAAATTTGGATAAATTAAGTGTCCAAATTTGGATGTCTACATTTTTTCCCTCTTTGAGATGGTGTTATGAAGTAGCATCATTTCAAAGAATATTAAAATATAGAACCCAAAAGGAGATGGTTAGATTGGAAAATATGCCTTAGTCATTCAAAGGAGTGACTAGGAAGGAAAAAAAAAAGATGGGCGTGAAGATGAAGATTAGGGATTGAGGATGCCCCCTCGAGAGGACATGTGGGTTCAAGAGAACACAGATGTGCTCTCGAAATGGGAGATGAGGAAGAGGATGCAAAGGGATGGATATGAAAGGATGAAAAGGCGATAGGAGGTTGGGAAGCACAAATGGATGCAAAGACGAAGATGATGTTGCACTAGTCAAGCTACAAGCGAAAATGGGTAGATGATGGATGGAGTGTTGTTGATGAGGGAATGATATATCCCGAAACAACACAAGGATAGGGAAGGATACATTTTGATGAGTGTTGATGAAAGTGTTGTTGATGAGGGAAGGATACATCCTAATGATGAGGATGATTAGATTGAGGCTTGTAACAAGGCTGGGGATGGGACCAAGGATGCGATTAGATGATTCGGGCTAAATAGAATGGATGGGGATTGGATAGAGATGTGAGATGAGGATGAAGGAGGAATGGATGGGGGGATTTTGATAGATGAGAGGATGGATGCATGCAAGATGATAGAAATGAAATGAAATCCTAATGCAATTTTCCATCTTTGGAGCACTGATTTTTGCTATAGCATAAGACACCAAGTGCTAGGGTATGTGGAACCAAGGTGTATTAGTGTCTAATGCATGAAACAAACACAACAGACAAGAAGACTATCCCAACACCTCAAAGTCACGAAGACCTTGGTCGGGCCAGGTATTGGAATAACCACAAGCACACGAGGATGCCCCAACATAACACAAGACCACAAGGATCTTGGTGGGTACTATGTGGGACAACCAAGAAGACACAAACAAACAAAAGATCAAGATATGCCCCTATGTTGACCAATCAAAACACACCATAATATGACGGATCATCGCGGCCTTGACAAGTGATGATAGAGAGCTCAAATGATAAATAAAATCCAAAAGTATCAAAAGATCGCAATCAATTTCAAATGTCCTTTGCCATAGGATCAAGGGGATCAATGGGATTGATGTGGTCTGTTAGGAAGGATGCATCCTATTGAGATCGATGATGGTTACTAAACTAAAAGATCATTATGACATAGGATGTTCATGACCGATTGGATCTGCTGATACTAGTGGATCTCGTTTGTTATGAACCAGATGGATAAGGGCATAGCTTGATGAAATGACACAAGAGAGACAAGACATGAGACTGACACACCCTAAAGACCTAGGGGCTTAGGGGCCGATCAAAGATTAGCCTTGCCTACGTGAAAGTGCAAAGCCCTCGTAGTTCGATAAAAGGCTGTCGACTGACCATGGATAAAAGCAAAAAGAGGAAGATGAAGACTGATGGTGGATGACAAGGACTAGAGAGACAAAAGCTAAGACTAATGATAAATGATAAAGGAGTGGACAGACAAAGCAGAAAGACTGACGCTAGATGATAGAGGAGCCTCGGGAGCAGATCAAGTGATCGACCTTGCCTACGTGAAAGCGAAGGGGCAACGTAGTTCAACAAAAGACCAAAGATAAATGATGGATAAAGGATGATGATAGGATGAGTGGATAAAAAGATGGGACCGATATGATGAGATAGGATAGACCTGTTGGATTGGATAGGATGATGATGATCACATAAAGCTCATGGATGGGATAGTTATCCAAATCATTAAAATGACTTGGGAGGATGATATGATAGATAGATGAGTGATGAAAAGTGACAGGGGATTGGGAAGATGTGCAAGAGAAGCAGGAGTGATGACGATTAGATAAATGGCATTGGGTTGCATGGAGGGAGGCCTATAGCTAGATACTAATGACAAGGGATTTTGAGATGGGATGAGGATAAAGATGAAAGAATGGATAGAGAGATAGGGATTGGGGATGGAAGACATTGTTTGAATGGATAGGAAGATAAGGATTGGGAGATGAAAGGGATTCTAAGATAGATGGATAAGGAAGATAAGGATGGGGAGTTGGAAGGAATGTCATGACAGATGGATAGGGAGATGAAGGGATGATGTCTACAAGGACTATGTTACAAAGGAAGTAGATGCCCCCACTCTAGATATGTCATGTATGATGATGCATGAGGGATGGAAGATGAGTGGATGGGAAGATAAAGGAGATAACTAGAGGAGGATAGGATGAGTGACTAAGGAATATGATAGAGCATGGATGAAGGGAATGTATACTAAGAGGTGTCCAAAGCATGCATAGATAGGTGCCCTTGTTTTGATCAAGATCAAAAGAAGGATGGAGGATGGGAGATAAAGGGGATATGATGGTAGGATGAGGAAGATAGCTGGGATGGAGGGGATGAATGAAGAGGACGTATAGCAGGAAGACAGGTGCATAGCTGGAAGCATAGCGGATGGAGGGAAAGCATATTAGGAAGCTGCCCCCAAGTGCAAATGGGGATTTACACATGATGCCCATTTTCCAGGTTTTCATCATGGTACTTATCCAAGGTGCTTGTTTTCCAAGTTTTCACGATTGGACGGATTATTTCTCTTTACTATTTATTTTTTTTGGATTTTTTTTAACTTTTTAAAGTTTTTTTGACTTTTTTGGATTTTTATTTATTTTGACTTTTTTAGATTTTTTGACTTTTTTGGATTTTTTTTTTGACTTTTTTTAGATTTTTTGGATTTTTGACTTTTTTGGATGAAAATGGATAAGGATAGGGATGTGGATAAGGGAATTTAGAAGATACATGATAAGGATATGGATGAAGAACTCAAGCATCAAGTTCTATACGAGGTATTAAGAGCCCATGTTCAAACCGACTGTTGGATGTTGGTACAATCTTATTAGGAGAAATGGATTATGCAAGAGGATGAATTTGAGGGGTTTGAGAGGGGAGATACGAAGGATAATGGGTGGGATGTTGGAAAGTATATGGATGGAATGATGGGGTGGATATGTGATGGGGAGATGTGTTCAGGACCAACATTGGCACATGTGGTGGTGGATGTGAAAAGATAAGAGGATTAATGGATGGAGAATGTGAGAATAATGGAGGAGATGGAATGGTGAGTTTTGGAACATAAGGGCCCAAAACAAACTTAGGAGATGAAAGGGGTGTATGATTAGCTTTTGGATTAGCAACTTTGGATGTTCTTAAATTTTTTTCATTTGATGGCATTGCATATTTTTTCTTTGGGATCCACATGGTTTTGATCTTTTCTTTGGTGGACCTTTGCGGGCTACCGATTTGATTTTGATTTTGGATTTTCTTTTTATTTTCTACAACATGTCGTTTAGAGGGGACATGGGAAGCTTTAGATTCATGTGGATGTTTAGATTGATACATTCTTGTTTTAACACCCAAAGTGCTTTTGATAGCAATGGGATGGGTGCGAGGAGATGGATGATGTGGAGCGACGAAGGTAGGATTATAGGGATTATGTGTAGATGGAGGATGTGTGGGTATGTGCCTTTGTTGATCCTGATTAGGGGACATGCGGGTGGGATGTTTATGATGGATGACATGGATGGGTGAAGAATGGATGAAAGGATGGATATGACGAGATGGAGGAGGTGATTTTAGGGTATAGGGGCCCAAAATAGATGAAGTGGGTGGAGTGACATAAGAACCCAAGATGGATGGAGTAGATGAAGGATGGGAGATGGTGGATGGAGGGATGTAAGGACCCAGAATGGATGAAGCAGATGGAGGAATATGGATGGTTGTTTTGAGGCGATATGATAGAGGAGGAGGGATGGCGACATGATCTGGTGGGGTGATGGGAAGAGCCGACATTTCTTTTGGAAAAGGTTCGTTGAGGACATCTAGAGGTTGTACCAACATCTTTAGATTGTGAGTCTTGGAAAATAGGTCCAAGACCTTGCATGCAAACTTGTTCTTTGACTTGGATGGGCTCCAAAATACCTTGCTCATGAAGGCCTAGACCTTTTCCTTGATAGTTCATTTTCTTGAGCATGCAATCCATGATAGGATTTATGTTATTATGAAAACATGATGCGAGTCCATTATTAGGTGGAGGATGATGGGTGGTATATACACTATGTTTTTCTTCTATGAGGAGGCCACCATGGAAGAATGTGAGAGTACCAAGGGGATATGCAAGCGTTGTGGGGATAGTAGTTTTAGGAAATGATGGTGGATTATGAGAGGGAGATGATGGGATAGAAGCATTTGGATGGGTGGTATCAAGAGAGGGATCAGGGGATATGATAGGATATGTATCTTTGGTAGTGGGCTCATGCGATGGAGATGGAGTGGTGGAAGCTTGAATGACAAGGGGATCATGGGATGGAATGGATGGGGGACTATGATCTTGAGGTGGACTAGATGGGATGGTAGGATCTTGATCTGAAGAAGGGGATATGTTGGCATGCTTTGGATTAGGCTCTTGGCATGACTCATCATGTGCGGGAGGCATGATAATGGAGCCTTGGTGGGACTCTTCAAGTGGGGAAGATGGAGGGATGGAGGATTCAAAACATTCATGGGAATGGATTTTAGTGGATTTGATTTGGGTGTCGTCGATGGGTTCGACGACTCTCGAAGTAGGAAGTGGGTGTTCAATGGGTTCAGTAGATGTGCCGGTAGTAGATGGGGGCTCAGCGGATTCAAAGGATGTGATGGTAGGAGATGGGGGTTCAGTGGATTCAGAGGATGTGATGGTAGGAGATGGGGGCTCAGAGGATTCAAAGGATGTGATGGTTTCAATGGTTTGAGTGGTGCTAGGGGTGGTACCATCAATGATAGGTGTTAGGTGGAGAAGGGTCTCTTCACTAATGACCATGGATGATGGGTTGGGATGACATGATTCCACAACTTTAAGGTGTGGAGTGGGAGATGTATTCTTTGCTATAAGTCCTTGGAGAAATTATGGAGTGAGAAACTTGAATACTCTAGGCTAAGATGGCGTGGTAGGAGTGGATGAAGGATTATGGATTGGTGGGGGATTAGGACTAGGGATTGGTGAATTAGGATTAGATGGGTGAATGGGATTGGATGCAAGACTGGGAATATATGGGGGATTAAGATTAGATGAAGGGTTAAGATAGGGGTATTGGAATGGTGAATTAGGACATGAGGATGCGGGTGGTGGATTGTAGTAAGGATATTGGGATGGTGGATTAGGATGGGAAGATTGAGGTGGAAGATTGAGATAGGTTGGTTCAGGTGTTGGATTAGGATAGGAATGTGTGAATGTTATATTAGGATAGGTTGGTGTGGATGTTGGATTAGGATAGGAAGGTGTGAATGTAGGATTAGGGTGAGTAGATTGGTATGGAAGATTAGGGTGGTGGGTATATGTGGATGAAGGATTGAGATAGGAGGATGTGGGCGAGGGATTAGGATAGGAGTATTGTGATGGAAGACTAGGATAAGAGGATGATGTAGATGAAGGATATGATGGATATCCCTTGTCAGCATAAGCAACATGATTAGGCATGGATGAAGACATAACGAGATAACTCGAAGGGGTGATTGGATTTTGGAAAGTGGGTGGAGAAAGCTTACTAGCAATGATAGTGTCAAGGGGATCTAAGTAATATTATTCTTGATCGACAAGACTTTCATTATCGTTGTCAACATAATTAGTGTTTCCCTTGACCACTATTGATGGAGGATAAGGATTCATGATGATGAAAGGATAAAGAGGATGGATCAAAGATTATGGTTGGGGATGGACTAAAGCTCAAATCGGGATTTAGGTTAAGCTTAGATCGGGATTGGATTAAAGCTTAGATTAGGATGATTGGATGAAGTGATGGGATTGATTCTAATGATCAGATTTTATTATCAAAGGATGATTACGACACCGAATCTGCTTCGAGATGGAAATAGATTGATTGGGTTAAAGGTGATTGGATAAGGATGTGATTGGATTGGATTGGATTGGATAAAGTTGGATTGGATTGGTGGATGATTGATAAGATCGAATGATGGATGAAAGGGACTGTAAACACCGTTTAGAGATTACCCTAGATGACGTAGGATATTCAGTGATCAGATTAAAGGATAAACGGACGATTGCGGCATCGAATCCACTTTGAGATTGAAAATGGATTGATTGGGCCGACGATGATGATTAACTTAGGACGGATGACAATCCTAAGTGGATGTTGAGGATGATGATCAGATCAGACACTTGGGTCAATTTGGATAATAACCTAAAATGAAGTTCAGAGGATTTGGATATGGAAAACGATGATTTGATTGGAGGAATCGATGATAAAAAATGGATGAATGAATACTCAAAACGAGTAAACGATTGATCGGAACGGATGAACGACTATGAGTAAACGATTGCTCACAAGAAGATGAAGGTTTGGAATAGATGAAAGATTACTCAGAATGAGTAAATGATTGATCAGGATTGTTGAATGAGCGTTCGAAATGATTAAAGGAGGTGTGAAACGGATGAATGTTTACTCAGAACAAGTAAATGAATGATCAGAACGTCATAATGAGAGTTTAGAATGATGAAAGGAGGTTTGAGATGGATGAATGTTTACTCAGAACGAGTAAACAAATGATCGGAACGATAGAAAAAGAGTTTGCAATGATGAAAGGAGGTTTGAAATGGATGAATGTTTACTCAGAACGAGTAAACGAATGATCAGAATGACTGAACAAGAGTTTGGAATGATGAAAGGAGGTGTGAAATGGATGAATGTTTACTCGGAACGACTGAACGGGAGTTTGGAATGATGAAAGGAAGTGTGAAATGGATGAATGTTTACTCAGAATGAGTAAATGAATGATTGGAACGACTAAACGGGAGTTCAAAATGATGAAAGTGGGTTTGAAATGGATGAAGGTTTACTTGGAACGAGTAAACGGATGATCGAAATCGCCAAACTAGAGTTTGAGATGATAGATGAAGGTTCAAAATATATGAGTGTTTACTCAGAACAAGTAAACGAATGATTGAAAAGGGAGAACAACTGTTCAAAATGGATGAATGAAAGGTTGAAATGACTAAAGCTTAGATTAGGGTTTTGGTTAAGCTCAGATTGGGATTAGATTAAAGCTCATATTAGGATTGGATTGAAGATGAGAATGATTGGAGGATGTGATGGGATTGATTCTACACCAAATTTTGGGGTTTAAAGAATGTAAGGTGCTGACAATCAGATTTTTCTAGATTTGGCAATTTTCAAAAGTTTTCAAATTTTTCCATTTTAGGAAACTTCACAGACATACTTTTGGTAGTTCATTTTTTTCCCAAAAAATACCCAAAACTAAGATAAGATGAATTTCCAACTAACATCCCAAATTTGAGACATGCATTCTGAGTTATTAATGAAAACAATTTTTCAAAAACTAAAAAAAACACTAAATTGCGATTTTGAGGGTTAAGATGGAAGTTTGAGGCCCCAAAAATGTGGCGAAATTGAGTCCAGAAGTTTTGGCACAAAAATCAAAATTCTCAAAATGAAGTCTAGGTGATTGGGATGGATGGTCTGATGTTGGATATGGACTCTAATGATGTTTTAAGTGGCACTTATGTAATTTTGGTGATGAAACGATGACTTTCAGAAACGTGTTGATGACGGGAAAACGGGTGCTTGAAACGGATGAATGACTCTCAGAATGAGGGGAGGAAGATTTTAAATAGACGAAAAAGTACTAAGAACGAGTGAATGAGTGCTCAGAATTAGGATTGGATTGAAAGATATGATGGGATTGGTTCCATTGGTCCATTGGTTCACAGAGGGGCGACTATGCTCCCTTCTGGGGTGACTATTCCCTCACAAAAGAGTGACTATGCCCCCTTTTGGGGTGACTATGCCCTCACAAAGGGGCAAATTTTCCCTTATGCAGGGCAAATTCACCCTATTGCAAGGCAGATTCGCCCCACTGTGGGGAAAATTTTCCCCACTGATTTGTGGACTCTTTAAGTGGGTAAACGGGCTGTTAAAACAAAGAGATAGGCGATTGGAATGGGGTGTTAGATAATTGGATTTTAGGAAATAGATGATTGGATTAGGAAAATGAATGATAGAAGTGGATGAACAAGCACTTAGAACTGGTAAATGATTGCTTAGAATGGACGAAGGACTCTCAAGTCACGGAAACAAAGGCTTGAAACGAGTAAACAATTGATTAGAAAGGATGAACAACTCTTAGAATGAGGAGATGGATACTTGGAAGGGATGAAAGATTAGTCAAAATGAGTGAGCGGAGGATTGAAAGGGATGAAAGACTACTTGGTCAAATAGATGTTTGGAATGGTAAAAATGGGGGTTTAGAATGATCAAACGGGGGTTTCAGATGTTTAGAATGACAAAACGGAAGCTTGGAATTATTAGATAAAGGTTTGGAATGGTTAGACGATGATTTAGAGGCTAAACGGAGCTAAACAGGGTGATTTCAACTGCTTAGGAGGGAAAATTCGCCCCTCTGCAGTAAACAAGAGGGTGTAGTCGCCCTTTTGCAGTGAATCAGAGGGCATAGTCACCCTTTTGTAGTAAATCAGAGGGCACAATTGCCCTTCTACGGTAAATTAGAGGGCGTAGTTTCCCTTTTGCAGTGAACATGGACTTGGTTTGATGAAAATGACAATAATAAGGCCAATTTGTCAAAAAATTTACTGGTTCTTCACAAGAAAACACTTTCAAGTAAACACAATCCTATGATTAGTGTTAAGGGTATGGCCAATGAGGTCTTAATCTAGGATGCACAAGGTGTCTAGGGAGTCTTCGATATACTCTCAGTACGTGAGGCACAACCGTGAACACCAGCCCATCACAAGTATGAGTCGGGAACCCAAGTGAGATACTGAAGGGCTTAGACCAACTCTTCACATCTATCTAGGTATCACCCTAGCTTCGACGCTCTACCAATTACGACATGACTAGATTGGGGTACAAATTTTTCTCTCCCCCATTTATATACCCCGCTAGTATGCGTGGTTGGAATCGTCCCTTGGGGTGATGAAATCCCCAAGTAGGTCCCACTAGAAAGAGAGCACTAATAGTTTCTAACTACTCCCCAGGCTCACACGAAGTGTAAGGGGAAAGTGAAAACAAACTAATGCCCCCTTTGGGTAACACAAAAAGATAGACACATCATGCAATCAATATTACTCCCCCTAATTAAACTATGTTCTTAGATTAACGAAAACAACAAGGATAACTTTAAAAATATGAGCAAATGGATAGCCCTGCCAGCAAATGTTAGTTGTTTTATCCCGTGTTCTTCATCTATTACACAAGAATATGCTACAAAATGTTAGAAAAAACAAAAATATCTTTGCAAGAAACAATGTTAGGGGGTTAGTACATGAAAACAACAAAAAATGGGAGCAAAAACAAAGCTAAAATAGTCGTTTTACCTTTCAAAATGTGTTGTTTTTTTGGCGTATTCACTCCTCTATAGTGCTGAGGAAGGGTGCAGTTGCCCTTTTGTAGTGACAGGAGGGCCCAGTTGCCCTTCTGTAGTGACCAGGAGGGCACAGTTGCCCTTCTACAGTGACTAGGAGGGCACAATCACCCTTCTGTAGTGAATCAGAGGGCGTAGTCGCCCCTCTGCAATAAAATTTTAGCATAAAAAGTTCAACCAAGGGGCGTAGTCGCCCTTCTGTAGAAAAGGGTTAGTAAACTAAAAATCTAGACAAGGGCGTAGTCGCCCTTTTGCAGTGAAACAGAGGGCATAATCGCCCTTTTGCAGTCACTAGGAGGGTGCAGTCGCCCTTCTGCAGTCACCAAGAGGGTGCAGTCTCCCTTCTTTGGTCACCAGGAGGGCGCAATCACTCTTTTGTGATGTATTCCTGCAAACAACTCAACAACAACAAACGCGAAATTGAGGAACCCACTTGTGAGTCCCACCGGGCATGCCAGAAATGTGATATCCAAATATTTTACCTATTCTAAACAACTAAAATGCAATAGAAAAATACAAAGAAACACCTCAAGATTAGCCTAAGAAATTTGTTAATGCAAATAGAAAAAGTGATAGATGATGACAAATGGTTATACCTTCCCTTTGCAGCTGAAACTCCTTGGTTGGCTCTTGATTTTAAATTACTTTGTATGCTCCTTTGATGGCTCTTGATGTGGCTAAATGCAAGATTTAACTATATGCTTGGATGCAAATGCAAATAGATGAAATTGATGGTTAGATGAGTGCACAAAATGACAACATTTAGTTGCAAAATGGCTAAGTGCTCTAAAATTCCTTAGAGGAGGGGGTATTTATAGAAGAATTTGAATTCTCTAGAGAATTCAATGGTTGATATTTATCCAACAAGGCCAAGATGAAGGGCCAAGGTGAGTTGAGAGCTCACAAGCCCTCACATTTTGACATGTGAAATGTGAGATGTCTAAGGGTGAGATGATGTGGAAGGAGAGTACATGATGTGGAGGAAGGACATGTACCTTGGAAGTACATTGGGAGATGAGAAGATTCCTTGGAAGAATAAATGTGAATTAAAAATTCACATGCTTGGGAGAATCTAGTTGATAAGAGAGGGTCTCCAAAAAGGTGGGACTTTGTCACATGTGACTTGATGTGACAAGTCAAAGATTCTAGAAGATGCATGGGAAAAGGGGATTCTAGGAGGAATAAAATGTGAATTAAAAATTCGCATGGGGAAGAGGGGAACCTAGGGTGAATAAAAAAGAATTAAAAATTCCTTGGGGGATGGGAAGAGTTGACCAAGGTACTAATTAGGTTTAACTAATTAGTAATTAGAGGATAATTAGGGGTTAATGAGGATTAGAAGCCAACTTGTAAAAGTTGGAGGATGTGACACATCCTAATCAAGGATTAGGCATGTGCACATCTTTAATAAAGAGATTAGGATTAGATGAAAATGACATGTGAGGAATTAAATAAATGTAATATTTAGTTAACTCATTTGATGAAAAGGGGATTAAGGAGGGTAAGGTATTTAATTATTAATTAAATACCTTAGGGATTTGGCAGAATTAAGAATACTAATTAAATAATAGTAATATTACTTAATTAACTCAGATAAGAGGATGTTTAGATGAAAAATGATAAATTTGGATAAATTAAGTGTCCAAATTTGGATGTCTACAATATGCACAAGAAAATCTTGTATCCTACTCTTGGTCTACTCGGCAGGTAAAATAATCTAAGAGGTGTTTCCCGCCTAATTATTAGATGCATTATTTAAATGTATCTTTTCTTTTCTTATGCATTAGTCTTGAAAATTGAGTTCTAAGGGATTTTTGAGAAGTAGATGCATGATTTTATGTATTTTCGTTATCCTCCTTGCAATATTGAACTTGAGTTAGTTTTGAGGATTTGGATAGGAGAGGTATAGGAGATAGTTAGTGGCTTTGGGAATATTCCCTTATGTTGTGGGAATGTTTGGCTAAGTTTGATCTACTTTTTGTGAGAGGTTTACATCTAAGTTTTTCCATGTTTCATTATAAGTTGAATGGTTAGATGTTGACATCCTTTCAGTTTGGGAGTGTTGAAGGAGATCTTACTTTACATAGTTTGGCACATGTTAGTGTGGTATAAGGGCATGGTTTGATTTGCAGGTTCTCTCTTTCTAGGTATATTGTCTTCTTCTTGAAAGTTCTTATGTTTATGGAGTTGAGGTTCATGAATGGAGCTATGTGTTTTTGTTTGTACTTCATTGTTTTTTGGCAACAATGTGGTAGCTCCTTGATCTCTTTCTTCATTGGTTGGAGGACATGGGAGAGTTATTTGGATTGGTAATGAGAGATGTATTTTGCATATCATTATATGCTTCTTTGACACTATTGTAGATGAGTTAGCCACATCCTCTATGTGAAGTGCTATAGGAGGACCTGTTAATGTTGTGATCTTGTTTTCAGATTTGACATTATCTGTGCAGTGGGAGTTCCAGAAGGTATATGTGTTTTGTATGAGAGGAGCACCTCTCTGAGACTGGTTACACTTTACTACAGTGAGTTACTTCAAAGGTTTTTTATCCATGTCTATGTGTGTTGTTACCTTGAAGTCTTATTTTGCAGGATGGTGGATATATAGGGACTTGTTTGCAGATTAGTATCACTATGTCATGGAGAGCTTGGATACATAGGTTTGGTGTGAACTTATTACAGTGATGTGGTTTTGGTTGTGTACATCATGATGTCATGGGTTGTTCAGTATCACAGTTCAACGGGAGAATTTGGAAATAATGTGAATCCATTGTTGATTTTGGATGGTTATATTAGATATAAGTTCTCTTGGTTTTGAGTATTAATCATTTGCTTGAAGCTTCATGATTATGTAGGTTGCATTTGAAGTTGGCATGGATTTATTAGTTGGTGCAGGAAGGCCATTGGTCTTGAGTCCTGTACTTGATTTATAATAATGATTCTTTGTTTAGAATAATTGCAATGTATAATGTCAAGTGGGAGAATGTTGGGAATAGGATGCCATTTAATTGCAATCCTAAACATATTTCATGTATCTCTTAAGTCCTTGGAAAGTGTTCCCCAACACTAGGATTAGAAAGAGATTAAATTCAAATGAAATGAACATGTAAATTGACATTTATAATTATTCCTAAATGACAGGAACATGTGGGGGTGTCCAAGAAGAGCTCCTACAAGATAGGAGCACATGGGGTGCCCACATGGATGGTGGAACCCACCTTGCTTAAGTTAACTGTCTGGTGAATTGATAACTCTTATGTAATACATGTCTTGTCCCTACAAAGTGGGGATTGATATTTACAATGTATGTGGAGTGTCACTATCAGTTCAATTTTAGTTTAGTTTAGTTTAGTTTACTTCAGTTGAATTGAGTTGCATGACTAATGAATTCAGTTGCATGATAGATAACATGTTGATACTTTCAGTTAATAGGGGATGATCAATCATGCATATTGTTTTCATGAATTGGTGGAGAGATATGTTTTAGTTAAAAAAGATTGACTTGGACCCACCTTGGGTGCCCAAGTTGAGATCTTAGAGTTAACACATTTTTCATGAGAAGATATTTACAAGGTTCAGTTAAGTGGGGCCCATTCTTGGGTGCCAACTTTGAGGAGAAGCTTGCAAGATATTTTCTTGACCAATGTTCAGTTAATTGTTTAGTTTGGGGTGCCTAAATTAAGGAAGACTTTGGTTTGAACTCAGATTGCATATTGGAACTCTACTTGCACAATCTAGGCATGGTTTTTTGAGAGGAGCTTCAAGCTATTGTATTTGATAACTCTTCTGAGTTTACATGCTCATTAATTGTCTATTTATTACAACAATTGCATCAAAGTTTGTAGTAGGTTTGCATGTTGAGCTTGTGCATGTGTGAGGGTTTGAAGCATGGATGGGATGTGTGGATTCATGCTTGGTCACATGGAATAAATGGATAGCTTTTAATTGTGGCAAGTGTATGAGAGTTTATTGTAGGTTGTGAAGAAGGATTGTTGAAGGCAAGGAAGCATATCAATCAAGGATTGATATAGTATTATTGTAATCTTGTTCTAAGGTTAAATAATACAAGCACTATTGATTCTAGTGGAGTTTTTTCCTGAAAGGGTTTCTCCATGTATATGCTATGTCACTTCTATCTTCTTGTCTCATTCTTCTACAATATTCTCTCTCTTTCTACAATTGGTAAAATTGATCTAAAAAAGATTAATCATGCACAAATGATTGTGAAAAATAACACTTAATTAAATCTATAGTCACATAGGTTTACAAGTTTTAAAGCTACCAAATCACCTTCATTTTCAATAGTGTGGTGCAAGGGATGCATATTATACCTTGAAGCTATGTACCACATACGTCCATGGTTGAGGTGTAAGGTGTCTTGCTAGAGTTTACACTCTTTCAAGGTGAGGGGTATTAAGGTGGTCCATGATCTTGGTATACCCTATTCACCCACTCCTTGGATGAAGATTTAAAATCATCCCTAAAAAGGTGAGGTACACCCACATTGGTTGATAAACCCTATTTGACCTTAAGTTGTTCTTGTCTTTATTGTTTATGAACCAAGGTCAAACAATTTTTGTGGAAGAAAACTTGCAAAAATACTTGATTACCAAGAAGTCCAAGAGTCAAAATCAACCAAATCTATTTGCCAATTGTTTGTTGTGTTTTTTATGATCAAATTTAAACTTGCCAAAAAGAAAAAAAGACATAGAAAACATAAAATTAGGGCCAAGAGATTGTGCATTGCAATCATCAGATTAAAAAATACAATTTACAAATAGTACACTGCAATCATCAAACAACTTAGGAAACCAAAAACTCACATTTGTCTATGCACCACAATTGATTAGTTCTACACCACAATTAACTAGATTTTTGCACCACATATGTGGCTTGGAACACCACAATTTTCAAGATTAATTTCTTTTGGGGAAATAGTTGTACAATCAACTTTTAGTTTCCTTATACCCTACAATTGTGCCCTTAGATAAGAGACTTGTAAGGTTCAATCAATATATCCATAGCATTTCATTTTCCATCTTAGGTCACCTTGAATAGTCCTAGTTTGCATCCATTACATCCTAGAATCATTGCAACATCATCTTTGAGTCTTGATATTAGGAGGCTTATCACACTATTGGGAAGACCATTAGTTTCATTTCTAGGTGTCTTGACCTTATCATACCTCTTGTCAATTTTATCTCTAGGTTGGGCCTACAACTCATGTGTGTATTTTAGGTTCACCTTTGGTCAAATTATCCTCATCATCATCATCATCTTGGTTTATCTCTTTGAGGTCTTGACATGTAGCATTGTCACTTTGGTCCATCATAGTTTGCTTAGCATCCTCCTTTAGGATTCAAGGTTGTATATCCATCCTAAGCATTGCATAGTCATAGAATCACTTAGTATTTTGCATCCCGAGCATAGAATAAACCTCATTGTCACTCTTGCATATCAAAAAATTGGTCATAGTTTGCATTGTCATCCTTATATTCCAAAGATCCAAAAAAATAGCATAGGGTCTATTGGAATCAAGGAATACTAAGAGGGGGGGTGAATCAGTGTTCTACAAAATTTAACTTTATTAACTTGATATTAAAACCACTTATAGCATTGAACCAAAAGGAAGATGCAAGAACACAAGGAAATCAACAACACCATAACACAAGGATTTTTACGTGGAAACCCTGTTAGGGGAAAAACCATGGTGGAGATTAATCCACAATATGAGTATACTCAAAATAAGTGTTTACAATAGAATGCACATGCATTCAGGCACACTACCTAGAGCTCACTACTCAAATACAAAAGGCTTACTACCCAAAAGAAGAATCACAATCTTATAGTCACATTCATAGACAACTAGAGTGGATGAACTATGAGATAGCATCTGTTAATGCCTTATTATAGTTCTGGTTAAGCACATTGACCGTATTCTTCACATTCTGACTAATTATGCTTTTGAAACTCTATTTGATTTAATTCGAATCACCAATATTTGTTTTGCGCAAGTGAAACTGTGCACAATCGATCTATATTCCTTCTAACTCATGCATCATATGTCAAAATGATATGAATAATTGATTATATATATCCACAACTAGAGATTACATCAACTGCATGTCAACTTTAACAAAATATGAAACTTGTATAAACTGTTAGCCCAATCTATAAACAATTATCAATGCAAAATAAACAGTGTCATCCAAAACATAGTAAGGACCCAAAAAAACATGTCTTGAACATGAAACACCTTAAACAATTATGCCTTGAAGATCCGCAAAACACTATACTCATCTAGTCGACCTTTCTACATTGTTAGACTGAAAATCAATAAACCGAATCTTCTAACTTGCACACCAATCAATGTGAATCCCTATGATTCAAAGATAGATATTTCATACATCAAAAGACCTTCCCTGAGATCTAAAACACAAAATGATAATAGGAAATTTCATATGAGTCAATGTACACAACTCTATCGGGTGCCTTCTTTTAGCTTTGACAATTAACACACATCTTCAATCTGACTTTTGATATAAGCAAATACTAAGGTGCATATGGGATTACTAACTAGGGTTTCCATCAATGATAACACCAAATTACTTGTGTAGTGTCTCTTGCCAACAATCTCCCCCTTTGGCATTGATGGCAACACTTTGTGAAAAATGACTAAGTGTTAAAATCGGTACCAACATGAATATACTGCAATCCTCAAAACTTCAAAAAAAATATTTCAATCACAACTCCCCTTGAGATGAATATGAGATTTTTCACTGTCCTACACTCCCCCTTTGACATCAATGGCAAAGATAGGAATCCGTATATCAAAATCATACAAAATTTCTATGAACAAACTGTATATGTACAAGCATGCTTTTCTAACTTACATGGACTTGAATAAGTTTGAAAAAATTTCCTTCAACAAGATTAAACTAGTATCCCAACCCTTTTTGAGACTCTCCAAAATAGTCACGTGACCACAAAATAGGTAGGATTACATCTCTTCTGACTCAAGATTTTCTCGATCAATGAAAACCATAGCATCCTGAGCTTCCTTCAATGCACTAATCATTGTCTCCATTTTAGGACCAATTAGTCCTCTGAGCTCACATAATTTTTCAACAATTATGTCTTTTTCATGCTTCAAAATTTTAATTTTTTCAAGTAGGGATATGACTTGACCTTCTTGCTTACTCACAGAAATGGTTAGAGGATCAAAGGTTTGAGAAATATCTGCTAACTATTTCTCATATTCCTTAATTTTCTTCTTAGTGGCCTCAGTGAATTTTGACAAGGATAAGCATGACTTGTAGATATTTCCATGCTTAGGTAATGCACCTTGAATGTTATTTTCACAGGTAGCTAATACAAATTTATCATTAGCAATCATACACTTCAATTTACTGAACCTGTTTGCATCAAATTCTTTCTGGACCTTATCGTTAGCTAACTTTTCAAGAGACTCAAAGTAAGTACTTACAGAGTTGATAAGTTTCTTCAGCTGACCGGAGGGAGACTCAAATGAGTCCTTAACATGTGTGGGCATGATCTTTTCCAAGATACCGGATGAAAGACTTAGCAACTCATTGTCCTCAATGTGAGATTTCAATATCTCCTCCCTTGCCTTGGCCTAAGCAAATGATGCTACCTTTAGCTTCTGAATAAGAGATAGAGTGGCTAAGTAGATAGGAATTTCAACCAATTCAAGGTCAAACACTTCTTGTTGTTCTTCTAAAAAATTCTTTAATGCCTTTGTAGTGTTTCTTGCTTCCATAGCAACCTCCTTTGCCTCAGCCTTCTTTTCTTCAATCATAGGTTCTTGCTTGGCTTTGGGAATCTCAATTTCTTCAGATGACATATCTTTAGGAGCTCCAGTCTCCATGGGAATTTCAATATCTTGCATATCTAGAGAATTCTGAGTGTCCTCAATTGTGTCTTCTTTCCCTTCTTCAATATTAGTCTGAACATCTTGAACTCTCAGACCAGATGGAACATCTTCATCATGAGTTTCTTCCGAGACAACGTTATATCTGTTCAAAAAAATTTCCTTAAGAATTTTCTCAGTGTCTTTTGCTACTTCCTCAGTCTTCCCGATCATAAGCGTATTCACCCTTGATTTTCTCTTAAAATCCTTTTTAACATCATTGAGGATTTTCTTCATTTCTTCTAATGACATTACCATACATAGATCAACAAGTATGCATTCTCTCATTTGTTCATCTTTAGCTCTTGCATTTACTCTCCTCATTTCTAAGACTTCATATAACCCTTTTGTTGGATATTTATGTCTCAATCATCATAGGCTATAACCTCTACTAGGGAAAAGTCTGTGTGAAATCCATGAAGTCTGGCCAACTAGCAGTTTTGAATCTTGTTGAATAGATCATGTCGCTATGACCTTGCAAGAGTCTTGCCGAATGCTTTTACTTTGGAACCTATCGCTGTGACAAGAAGTAGTCGTTGTGACATCTTACTGCATGGAGATCTCTGGCCGACATGCCATTCAATCGCATATCGGGATAACCTATGGTGGCTCGGTGAGAAGTCTTATCGAGATATTAACATCTCACCGACAATATGTTACATGTTGTGGTCTTCGGCATATCTTATATTCTATCGGTAAGAAGTCTTACCGATGTGCAAATGTCTCACCGATGGGAACACATATGGAGTCTTCGCAGAGTCTTCTCGGTAACATAAAGATCTCGATGTGAACTCTTAGCGAATAGACAGAGGTCTTGTCGACTACTATTTGGCACTAGGTATGATTGGAGGATCTTGGAGTAAAGTCTCAACAAAGGATGATAGTCTTGGCGACTGCTGATGGCTTCGGTATAACATAAGATATCTCGGTGTAGCCTCTTGGCGAGCGGTAAGTCTTGCCGATAGGAATGTTGAGATCATTGTGACTTTGAATATCGATATGTGGTCTCACTAAAGAGTGATAGTCTTTCTGAATGGAAAACTCATGACTGTGTGACTTTGAGGCTTCAGTATGATGTCTCAGTGAAAGCGATATGTCTTGGCGACATGGCGAAAGCTAAGTGATAGCTCTCTGGACTCAATGTAACATCTTGGCGATAGGATGGAGTCTTGGCGATATCGAGTGTTTACTATGTTGGCATTGGGGAGACACGTTCAATGTCTCACCAATATGACAACACAGCTTGAAGCCATTTGACTAAGTGAGACTTTCCTATGTGGCATGTCGTGGACCAATAGGAGAAGCCGAATCTGAACAATTGGAAGATAGTTCATTATGACGGTTTTGTGAGGAATCTCGACTGACAAGGGTGGCATGAATATAGTTTGCAGTTGCAGATGCTCAATGGTTCGATGGTTGGTTTGATCAACAGGTGTGTGAACAGTTCGAATTGTATCAGAGTGAATTCTATTCTGTGAAGACTGTAACATGAAGGTTCCTGTACAAGATTGATCATAGTGAAAGCTGCTGTAATATGACATCTGAAAGATAAGTAAAACTCTTGTATGTAATCCTTATTACTGTAATACAAAGTGACTTCTCTTGGCGTGGTGGGTTTTTCTCCCGTAAGGGTTTTCCCATGTATATCTGGTGTTTATTTGTGTTTTTCTAATTCTCTGTTTCTGATATTTATTTCAAGGTGCATCTTAATTGAACTGTAATTGAAAAATTAAAAGTATATCTGCATTCTTCCCTAAGTCTTTGATGTTAGGAGAGTTGTTTTCGCATCTAGCTTTCCTTACAAGTGGTATCAAAGCCTAGCCAGTTGTGTTATCCTTGTGGGTACGTTGGGTTTTTTGAGTCAATTTATGTTCAGTGGGAGTCTTGTAGAATTTTGTCAATTTCTAATTACAGATTGAGATGGCTAGCACATCAGGAAAGTTTGAAATAAAGAAGTTCAATGGCAATAATTTTGAGTTGTGGAAACTCAAAATGGAGGATATTTTAGTGGATTATGATTTGTGGCTTACAATGTCTGGAACTAAACCTACAGGCATGAAGCAAGAAGATTGGGACCTTGTAGATATAAACTCTAAGGGGATGATAAGGCTCTGTTTGGTAGACTCAGTTCTTCTCAATGTGCATGAAGAGAAGACTGCATCTTCCTTGTGGAAGAGACTAGTGTCTATTTATCAGGGGAAGTCTTTGGTGAATAAACTATTCCTGAGGAAGAAGCTATACTCGTTGAGAATGTAGGAAGGAGGGTCTGTAGCTGATCATTTGAACACATTTAACATGTTGATTGCACAATTAACTTCTGTTGGTGTAAAGACTGATGAAGAGGATCATTGTATGCTAATATTGTGTTCTTTACCAGATTCATGGGATCACTTGGTGATGGCTATTGGGAGTACAACATCCAGTTTCAAGATGGAAGATGTTGTTGCATCTTTTCTATCAAAAGAGATGAGAAGGAAATCTTTTGAGATGGCGAAGGAGGCCCTTGTTGTTAGAGGAAGGTCAAAGGAGAAAGGCAAGAAGAAGGACAAGAAGTCCAAATTGAAATCAGAAGGGAGATCAAAGTCTCCTGGCAAGAAGTCCAAGGTGAAGTGCTAGAACTGTGGGAAACCTGGTCATGTCTGAAAGGATTGTAAAGAGGAGAAGAAGAAGAAGAAGAAGAAGTATTCTTCCGACAATGATTCTTCTCACAATGATGGAGACACCTTCATTGTAGCCTTGGCTACATAGGCATCAGATGATGTATGACTGATTGATTCTAGAGCATCTTTCCATATGACATCTCATAGAGACTAGTTCACAAAGTATGAAGAATACAATGGTGGAAAGGTGTACTTGGCAAGTGATTCAACTTTAGAGATTGTTGGTCGTGGAAGAGTCAGAATCCAATTCTCCAGTGGCAGAGTGATGGGAATCAATAATGTAATGCATATACCAGGTCTGGCTCAAAACTTACTTTCTGTAAGTATGCTGAATGATATTGGAGTACAAGTCTCATTCTCTGGAAATGGCTGCAAGATGAATAGAGGCTCTATGGTGCTGGCTAGAGGTGCTCAAATTGGTACCCTGTACAAGCTGGATGCACAGGCTGTTCAATGTAATAGTGTCTCTGTAAAGTCACAGAAAGCTACTCGTGGAGGTAAAGAGGGAAATATCCCTAATTATGTAAACTCTATGGAAGTAAAAATTCCACCAGAGAAGACTATGCTCTGGCATCATAGGCTAGGCCACATAGGAGAAATTTTTTTAAAAACCTTGAAGAATAAAAACCTAGTTGAGGGGCTTGAAGATTATAACCTTGAATTTAAATTTTGTGAGCATTGTATATATAGAAAACAACACCGTGTTTCATTTTATTCCAGTCCTCATAAATCTTCTAGTTTGCTAGATTATATCCATTCAGATGTATTTGGTCTAGTGGATGTTCCTTCTTTGTCTAAATCAAGATACTATGTATTGTTCATTGATGATTATTCAAGAAGAGCATTTGTTTATTTTTTGAAAAGTAAATCATAAGTGTTCAGTTGATTTAAGGAATTTAAGAACCTTGTAGAAAATCAGACTAGTAGGAAAATAAAATGCTTAAGGACTGATAATGGCGGTGAATTTTGTTCTGATGAATTCGAGAGGTATTGCAAAGACCATGGGATTAAAAGACATAAGACTAAACCTTATACTCCACAACAGAATGGAGTTGCAGAAAGGTTCAATAGGACAGTGATGGAGAGAGCACAAAGTATGCTCAGTAGTGTTGGATTGGAGGGGAAGTTCTAGGCTGAGGTTGTATCTACTGCATGTTACCTAATTAATCATTCTCCAAATTTTGCTCTTGTTGAGAAAACATCTTTGGAAGCGTGGTCTATTAAGAAGCCCTCTCTTAGACATATTCATGTTTTTGGCTGTGAGGCATATGCTTATGTGTCGTATGAGAAGAGATCTAAATTGGAGAACAAAGCTGTCAAATGTATTTTTATTGGCTATAGTGCTGGCATAAAAGGATACAAGCTTTGGAATCCTAATACAAAAAAGGTTGTATACAACAGAAGCGTAATCTTTCATGAGCTAAAACATTCTAATTTGGATCTGCAGTCAGAGACAATGTCAAAAAACAATAAGGATGTAGCTTTAAATCCTCCTACACCAGAGAAAGAGGAATTGAGAATTCAAAATGTACCTGAAACTGAGGAGAGCTCAAGCATTTTTGAAAGTTCTGAAGAAGAAGAAGAACCTCAGCCTCAGCCTCAGCAAGTGAGGAGGTCAACTTGTGAAAGAAAACAACCAGATAGGTATGGGTTCTCTTTGATAGATTCTACTTGTGCTTATGCTTTAATTTCTAGCACTGATGATCCTAGGACTGTAAAGGATGCATTTAAAATGTATGATTTAGACTCTTAGTTGGAAGCTATGAATGAGGAAATGGCATCATTAGAAAAGAATGAAACCTGGAGTTTGGTGCCCTTGCCTAAAGGCAGAAAAGCTGTTGGCTGCAAATGGGTATTCAAAAAGAAGATTGGTCTAGATGGTAGTGTGGAAAAATATAAGGTGAGGTTGGTTGCAAAGGGTTATTCCTAGGTAGAGGGAATTGATTATGGGGAAATATTTTCTCCTATAGCTAAGCTGACATCTATCGGATTTCTTTTGTCACTTATAGCAACGTATGACTTAGAGGTCGAACAAATGGATGTGAAGACAACATTTCTTCATGGTGATCTTGAAGAAGAAATCTATGTCCTAGCCTGAGCACTTTGTTGAAAAAGGTAAAGAGAAATTGGTTTGCAAATTAAAAAAGTCTCTGTATGGGTTAAAGTTGTCACCTAGAATGTGGTACCAGAAGTTTGATACTTTTGTATTGTCTTTGGGATTTGTAAGATCAAAATTTGATCATTGTGTTTATTACAAAGTTGAAAGTGATCAGGTTCTTATTATTGCTCTCTATGTTGATGATATGTTATTCATAGGCAATAGTAAGCTAATGATTTCTGATCTTAAGTCTCAGTTGTCTGCTAAGTTTGAAATGAAAGATCTTGGTGCAGCAAGGTATATTCTAGGGATGGAGATAACCAGGGACAAGAATAGTAGAAAGCTTTGGCTCAGTCATAGTAAGTATATCAAGACTGTTCTAGAGAGATTTTGCATGAATGATTGCAAGCAGTTAGTTGTTCTAGTCTTACAAGGAACAAAGCTATCTGTTGAAGATTGTCCAAAATCTCCTACTGAGATGGAGGACATGACCAGTGTACCCTATGCTAGTGTAGTAGGTAGTATTATGTATGCAATGGTCTGTATAAGGCCATACATTTCCCAAGCAGTGGGAGTTCTTAGTCGGTTTATGGCTAATCCTGGAAGAATACATTGGGATGCTGTGAAGAGAGTGTTTAGATATTTGAAGGGTACTTCAAATTTTTCTTTGTCTTACCATGGGAACTTGGTTGAATCACAAAGGACTCTTAGCATTCATGGATATGTAGATTCTAATTGGGCAGGGGACATTGACAGTAGGAGGTCCACCAGTGGATACATTTTCATGTTGAATGGTGGTGCAGTGAGTTGGATGAGTAAGCAGCAGGTTGTAGTTGCTTTGTCCACTACAGAGGCTGAATACATGGCAGCTACTCATGCTTGTAAAGAAGTAGTTTGGTTAAAATTTTTGTGTTCTAACATTGGTTTTGATGCAGGGAAAATAACTATTTTTTGTGACAGTCAGAGTGCAATTTTTTTGGCAAAGAATCCTACTTTCCATGCCAGGACGAAACACATAGACAAAGCCAGTGAGCATAGACAAAGTTGATACTCTGGAGAATGTGGAAGATGCATTGACGAAGCCAATGAGCATAGATAAGTTCAAGTGGTGTGCTAGTTCAATGGGCCTCAAGGCCCATGATTTTCAATAAGTTTTGTTGTGCTCTAGAGGTGCTTGTGTGATCTTCGTCAAGTGGGAGATTGTTGGATATTTATGTCTCAATCATCATAGGCTGTAACCTCTACTAGGGAAAATTCGGTGTGACATCCATGAAGTCTGGCTGACTAGCAATTTTGAATCTTGTTGAATAGATCAGGTCGCTGTGACCTTGCAAGAGTCTTGCCGAATGCTTTTACTTTGGAACCTATCGCTGTGACAAGAAGCAGTCATTGTGACATCTTACCGCTTGGAGATCTCTGGCCGATAGGCCATTCAATCGCATATCAATATAACCTACAATGGCTCGATGAGAAGTCTTATCGAGATATTAAAGTCTCACCGACAATATGTTACAAGTTGTGGTCTTCGGCGTATCTTATATTCTATCGGTAAGAAGTCTTACCGATGTGCAAATGTCTCACCGACAGGAACACATATGGAATCTTCACGGAGTCTTCATGGTAACATAAAGATCTCAATGTGAACTCTTAGTGAATAGACAAAGGTCTTTCCAACTACTATTTGGCACTTGATATGACTGGAGGATCTCAGAGTAAAGTCTTAGTGAAGGATGATAGTCTTGGCGACTGTTGATGGCTTCGGTATAACATAAGATATCTTGATGTAGCCTCTTGGCGAGCGGTAAGTCTTGCCGATAGGAATGTTGAGATCATTGTGACTTTGACTATCGGTATGTGGTCTCACCGAAGAGCGATAGTCTTTCCAAATGAAAAACTCATGACTGTGTGACTTTAAGGCTTCGGTATGACGTCTCAGCAAAAGCGATATGTCTTGGCGACATGGAAAAAGCTGAGTGATAGCTCTCTAGACTCGATGTAACATCTTGGCGATAGGATGGAGTCTTGGTGATATCAAGTGTTTACTGTGTTGGCATCGGGGAGACACGTTGAGTGATAGCTCTCTAGACTCGATGTAACATCTTGGCGATAGGATGGAGTCTTGGTGATATCAAGTGTTTACTGTGTTGGCATCGGGGAGACACGTTCAGTGTCTCACCGATATGATAACATAGCTTGAAGTCGTTTGACTAAGTGAGACTTTCCTATGTGGTGTCTCATGGACCAATAAGAGAAGCTGAATTTGAACAGTTGGAAGATAGTTCGTTATGAAGGTTTTATGAGGAAGCTCGACAGAGGGGGGCGGCATGAATATAGTTTGCAGTTGCAGATGCTCGATGGTTTGATGGTTGGTTCGATCAATAGGTGTGTGAACAGTTTGAATTGTATCAGAGTGAATTCTATTCTGTGAAGACTATAACGTGAAGGTTCCTGTACAAGATTGATCATAGTGAAAGCTGTTGTAATATGACATCTGAAAGATAAGTCAAAACTCTTGTATGTAATCCTTATTACTGTAATACAAAGTGACTTCTCTTGGTGTGGTGGGTTTTTCTCTCATAAGGGTTTTCCCATGTATATCTGGTGTTTATCTGTGTTTTTCTAATTCTCTGTTTCTAATATTTATTTCAAGGTGCATCTTAATTGAATTTTAATTGAAAAATTAAAAGTATATCTGCATTCTTCCCTAATTCTTTGAGGTTAGGAGAGTTTTTTCTACATCTAGCTTTCCTTACACCTTTAGGTAACTCTGACATTATTTCTATGAGAGTCATATTGAAAATATTCAAATATTTTATTCTGGCTTCTTCAAGAGTTCTCTAACCAACACTATCAAAAGTGTCATAGCATTTAGAAAGTGGTTTGAGATTACCATGCTTAATTAAAAAAATTTCCACTTCCTTTACAGTCATACCTAATCTATTAGTTTTCACCTTTTTCTTAGCTTTTTCTTCATCAGAGGGCTTGTCCTTAGAGACTTTTGATGCCTTTGTGCCCTTGTGCTTTATTTATCTTACTTCATCAAATTCAGTTTCTTCATCATCTTCAACAACAACATAGAATCTTGTGCTTTTATCCTTCTTCCTCTTTCCTTCTCTTCTAGATGTCTTGACTTGAGCTTTTGCTGGGATTGATTTCTTTGTAGGACCGAATGAGGGTGCAAAGCTCCTTGTAGATCTTGATTTGGTAGAGGATGTTGTCAAACTAGCTAAATCAGTTCTAGTAGGCTCCCCTTCTTCAACTTGTTCTCTTTTCTTCCTAGCTTCCCTCATTGCTTCAACTGATATGCCGATGCTTTCTACAAAAGCTTCAACTTCCTTTCTCACCTTCCAGAATATCATAGGATTCTTTAGTTGTGCATGCACATGCATATTATTCTCTTCAAAGGTACCAAACCTTTCTTTTGTCAAATCTTGAGGTTTACTCAACAAGTGTTGGGCATACAACTCCAAAATGTGTTCTTCAACCTCATATCCTATAGGCATTATCCAAACTGTTCTAGGTTCTACTTATTCCATCAAACACTAATCAATGCTAACCATGAAGCAATTAGTGTCCTTATATTTTTCCACAATAGATTTAGGAATCCTTTCCCTAGCTTGCATTTCACTCTGAAAGCTTTTGAAGTAACCCCAGATAACAGTTTTCCTTTCTTTGCTATCACCAATTATATATAAGATGTCTCTGATTTGAACAACTATCGGTCTGTCACCTTCCCATTGCACTTTACCAACTCTCAGAACTTCATTCATGAAGTAGAAGAATAGACATAGGAATAAATTGCCATACTTGAAAAAATTCTTGTTTTCCTTCTTGATTTTATGAATATTTTCAATTATCTGGCTCCAAAGTAACTCACATAAGTCATATTTTGCATTTTCCTTGATCATTTGATAAGTTGCATAGATTACAGTATCAAATATAGAGTTATCCTAATTGGAGTGATAGATTTTATATCCAATAACCATAGAAGAAAACTTTATATCCAATTCAATGATGCCATTAATTGAAATGGCTCTTTTGTCGAAAGTGGAACTGGTTGCCTCAGTGACTATTAGGTTCTTCATAGATTTCAATGCAGGCAACCCACCAAATGAATTCAGACTAGTAATAATGCTTATAACTTCTCTTGTGTTCTTGAAGGGCTGATTTAACCACATGAACTTGACATGCACTCGACTTATTACGTACTAGACCCATTCATTTTCGTCAAGCACAAGAAACTTCACAACTTGTGTGAGCTTCTTCTCCTTCAAAGTCTTAAATTTAGGCCTTACATAGAGATCTCCCACAATGTGATTTGTGTACAGATTTAACAACTGGGAGCTTCCTAACTCCTCAACATTCGCATGAATATATGCCCTAATATCTTCAATGTGCAAAACACCATACAAAATGGAAGAAAATGCACCTAATGGTTTTATCTCAATGGATTTAAACAGGTTCCATTTGAATTTTGGGTAGGGTCTATCCTTAATATCAACAATTAACGGAGCGACCATTTCCAAAAATTTCAAGTTCACAAGTTTTGCAGATAAATACATTTCACCAGATTACGGTTTATTTGTTGAATCGCCTTTAGACTTGTATCTTGCCAAGATTCACTTGCAGAGCTCTCCAAACTTCTTCTTCTTGAAGTGCAATGTGATGAATGAGGAATAGAAGTAACCTTTTATCATTCACACACCTAACTTTTTATCACAATAAATTCTTTTGCCCTAGGTCTTCCGGATACCCTATTTTCATAGTCTGTGAAAGAAAATTCTTTTGCAGACCTTCAATTTTACATAAATTTCCTCCACAAGTGTTTCCAAAAAATCTATAGGTCATTAATGCAATCACTACAATTTTCCACATTCTAATACCAACTACCAGTAGGGGGGGTAAAATATTTTCTTGAGAGCTCCCCCTAGGCCAGAGGCCTTAAATTGATTCCCTGAGGAATTTCTAGCACTAGATTCTGGTGCAGATTCATTTCCTGCATCAAAAGCACTCTTCTTCATCCATTTTTTCTTCATTTGATTCCTGATCTCATCCGTAGTAACTTTTCCTTTTCCCTTATCATCTTTTTTCATATTTTTCCCTTTGTTTACTAGACCCTTCCTGCTTCTACAAAATTTTGCAATGTGACTGGATTTGTTACAATTATATCATATGACATTTCTTTGTCCAAATTAGTTATTCCATTGATTTTCTCTTGATTTGCACTGGTTAGCAATATGAACAAATCTATTGCAGGCATAACATCTGACATTTCTATTTAAAAGGTTGTTTATCATATTTCTGTATTCAATTGACTTATGACCATACTTATTGCAATTGAAACAATGACCAGAGAATGATGGACCACTTGGATTTATTCTACTTCTACATTGAGTAGGCATATGACCAAATTTATTGCAAACAAAACAATATCCATTGAACTTTTGAGCATTGGGTTGTCTTACCAGATACCTTCTAGCTTTGCTCATCTGATTTCCTAACCTAAATTTCCTTTGACTAGATCTGAAGCTTTCTCCTTTCTCATATCCAAGACCTTACTTGTCACTTCCAATCTTCTGAATTTGAATCAATTCATCAAGCTTAGCTAAGCTAATCTTGAAATTCTCCTTGTATTCATTTGTAGTAGTAAGTTCATCCCTGAGAATAATAATCTGTCTTTCAAGATCTTCTTCATTGTTTCTGGATTGTTGCAATTCAAGCCCCAACTGATTGAGTCCACCATTAATTATGATGCATTCATCAAATTTTTCTTTCAAGGATTGAGAAAAATTCTCTTCATTCTTCCTTTTCTCTTCAATCTCCTTGGTCATTCTCATCATAGTAGATTTCATCTCATGCTTTAGGACAACATTATCTCTGGTGAGCTTTTCACATTCTTCTATCTTTTCCTTCAAGGCTTGACTTAGGTGATCATCTTCCATGCTTTACCTCTCTTTCTACTTGAGTTGATCACATAGATCCTTTCTCTTTTCCATGGAGTTATTGATTTGATATTTCAATGATTGAATGAATTTCTCAACATCCATGAGGTTTGCTTGCAATTCTTGGACTTTAGATTTGGACTAATCAAGATCATCTAGTGCCACCAAAATTTATTGTTGAAGACTATTGGAATCCATTGAATCACCTTCTCGAATCTTCCCCAAGCTATTAAACTTCTTTCGAGGAACTAGGATTTGATACCAATTGTTAGAATCAAGGAACACTGAGAAGGGGGGTGAATCATTGTTCTACAAAATTTAACTTTATTAACTTGATCTTTAAACAATTTATAGCATTGAACCAAAATAAAGATTCAAGAACACAAGGCAATCAACCACAACACCATAACACAAGGATTTTTATGTGGAAACCCTATTAGGGGAAAAACCACGGTGGAGATTAATCCACAATATGAGTATACTCAAAATAAGTGTTTACAATGGAATGGGCATGCATTCAGGCACACTTCCTAGAGCTCACTGCTCAAATACAAAAGGCCTACCACCCAAAAGAAGACTCACTATCTTATAGTCACATTCATAGACAACGAGAGTGGATGAACTATGAGATAGCATCTACTAATGTCTAATTATAGTTTTGGTTAAGCACATTGACCGCATTCTTTACATTCTAACTGATTCTGCTCTTAATTCAAATCACCAATCTTTTTTCTGCACAAGTGAAACTATGACAATTGATCTATATTCCTTCTAACTATCATATCATATGTTAAAATGATATGAATAATCGATTATATATATCCACAACTAGAGATTACATCAATTTCATGTCAGCTTTAACATAATATGAAACATGTACAAACCGTCGGCTCAATCCATAAGCAATTATCAATGTGAACTAAACAATGTTGGCCAAAACATAGTAAGTACCCAAAACAACATGTCTCAAACATGAAACAAATTAAACAATTATGCATCAAAGATCCGCAACATGCTATACTCATCTAGTCCAACTTTTTGCACTGTTAGACTGAAAATCAATAAATTGGATCTTCTAACTTGCACACCAATCAACGCAAAGCCCTATGATTCAAAGATAAGATAGTTCATACATCAAAATAACTTCCCTAAGATCCACAACACAAAATGATAACAATAAATTTCATATGAGTCAATGTACACAACTCTGTCGGATTCCTTGTTTTAGCTTTGATAGTTAACACATATCTTCAATCTAACTTCCGATATAAGCAAATACTGAGGTGTGAATGGGATTACTAACTAGGGTTTCCATCACTAACAACACCAGATGACTGGTGCAGTGTCTCTTGCCAATAGGGTCATTACCATATTTCATTTTCATCCGTAGTTTTCATCTCCACCTTAGTTGCATACATACCAAAAGTCTCACCATCCAAAGGTTAGAAGTCTTATATGGTCTTGACTAGGGCACAAAGGAAATAGAGAGAAATGGATCCCTCATATGATCCCTATTACAATCCAACTAATGACATGAACTTTGGGTCAAACTCAAATACACCTCAAACAACACAAGGTGAAACACCAAATGCATTTTCCAATTTCACATTGAAAGAGGCCTATCATATGCTAACACTTGAAGAAGTTGAAGAAGCCTCCCAAGATCCTAAGGTATCACATGTCATAGAATGCTTGATCAAATAGGATCCTAATAAGTTCTTCCTAGCACTTGCTCAAAATGGCACTAAGCTCCCCTCTGGTTTTGACACTTCCACAATTGTAGATTTAACAACACAAATGCAAACTCAAGGTCTTGGTCAAAACTTTTTTTCACAAGGTCAATCATCCTCACAATAAATGCACACTAGTTTTAATTTTGGGGGAGCAATGTACAATGTGAAAACTACACACACCCTCTCTCCTCCAACTTTTGGCAGCAAAAGAACACATGCAACATCACAAGGGACAACTCCAACATTTGGCATGGTAATGAATTTTGCAAATCCATTTAACACTCAAAATACCACTGCATGCCATCAACAAACACAAACCAAAATCCCCCACACAAGACAAGAAGGGTCCATATTGCCAAATCAAGAGTGTCGACCCAAATGATCAACACCACACCAAACACCAACATGCATTTTGGGTCATATGTGAACACCAACCAACCTCCATCATAACATGTCACTCCAAACACCAACTTCACACCCCAATTCCAATGTATCAACCAATGTCCACCACACCTACATGTCACACCACAATTCCAACACACCAACCAAGGTCCATCACAACAACATATCACTCCAAATACCAACTTCACACAACATAAAACCAATACTAATACCAATACCATGTTCACGCCTCACTACCAAATAGGAAACCAAAACCCTTTGACACAAACATTGACAAGCCCGACATATACATCCAACCAAAATTTGTCATACAACACCCTCAATAGCAACACCAACCCTCACATATAAGGTCAACCAAACATGCAAGGTCAACCTTCCATGGAAACTGTGATGCAAAGAATGGATGCAATGCAAAAAAAATTGCAAACATGCAATTGAATACAACAAAGAAGACATACTCAATAGAGGAACTATGTCCTTATCCTTTTGATAGGAGCATTTACATGCCACCTTTCCCACCACACTTCAATGTGTCAAGCTTTAACAAGTATAAAGGGAAAGGAGATCCAATGGAACACAATTTAACAAGTTGCATGTATGGATATTTCCTATCATCCTATGTACTTGATGAGATTATTTCCATGTAGCCTTTCGAGGTAGGCTCTAGAATGGTTCACACATCTTTCTCTCAAGATACAGACATGGAATGAACTACCTGACAAGTTTATTGCATATTTTTCCTACAACATTGAGAGTAAAACAACCCTAGCAAAATTATGCACAACTGAACAAAAAGAATGGGAATCACTCACATCAATTTATTAAAAGATGGTAAAGAATGTCTAGCAAATTTCCTTGCCACATACCAAAAAAATAGTTGGTCCCCATTTTCATAGAAAACCTCAACAATGAATTGATGATCCAACTTCAAATCCAATGTTGTACATTGTTTGAGTATGTCATTGAGAACAATGTCTTTATCGAGAAATCCCTTGTGGAAAAAGGACTAGTCAAAATCTTCAAGGAAAACCAAAATTCTCTAATGACAAAGGGAAATTCAGGTCAAGAAACAAGAATTCTACCAATGATGGGGTAGTTGATGCCAAAGTGGTTAACCAAGTCCACCCCACCATTCATCTTAGGGTTCCTTCTACGCAAAACAATGCAACACCAAGTCATGACCAAGCAACCAACACAATCCAAAACAAGCAGCAATTTAGATGTCCCCCACGAGCTAAATGAACATACACACCCTTAAGGGAACCCATTGAGTCATTCTTGAAGAAGCTCCTACAATACAACATCATTAAAATTCCAAACATTAAACCATGATATGAATCGACACAAGTCAAACCAAATTGGTGGAATGGAAATGGATATTGTGAGTATTACCATGGAAATGGACACAAAATATCTTCTTGTTAGACACTTAAGAATCTTATCCAAGACCTTATTGAATAAGGGGACATATCAGTGGAAAATTCATAAGGTAAAACAAATACATTCAAGACTCTCTTACAAGACCATGGAAAAGGAAAAGCCTCCAGATTAGGGAACAATACCAATAAAAATGCCAATTATACCCATGTCGCATATGACTACACCGTCAACCACATTTGGGCCTTTGATGACAATGTCACTACCATCACCATTAATAAAAAATTAGAATGTGTCGTTACAACTCGTAGAGCTAAAGTGACCTTGCAAGGAGCCACTTCCAACCCACCACCAAAGCTCAGTATAACCTATTGGACCATTTATGAAAGAGTCTTGCACAAGTATACATTCTAGAATTGCTTCGTATATATTTTGAGCATAGGGCCATCCTAAAAAATTCCTTGCAAGAGAAATCCATTCCTAATGACCTAAATGTTAACCAATTTTAGGCCATGGTAGGATACTTAGCCACCACCCATCATGCCACATTTTCTAAGCAAGATCTTTCCATGCATAAACCAAACCATAATGACCCATTGTACCTCAAGGTATACATTAATAAACATAAAATCATATGAGTCTTGGGAGACGGTGGAGTAGGTCTAAATATATGCACCTTAAAATTGGTCACAACATTGGGATTCTCTGAAGCTTGTATATAAAAATCTAAGAAAATCATTATCAAGGCTTATGACGATGTTGAACGCTCATGTAGGGGTATAATCACACTTCTAAGATTTGGACCTATCATTCAAAACACAATATTCTAAATCTTAGATCTAGACTTACCCTACAATCTTCTCCTCAGTCGCCCATGGATCCATGCCATGAATTTAGGGTTTAGGGTACAAGGTTGAATGTAGGGTTTATGGTTTAAGTATAAGTTTGAGGGTTGAGGGTTGAGGGTTGAGGGATAATGTTCAGGGTTGAGGGTATAAGGTTAAGTGTATAGGGTATAGGTATTATGGTTTAGGATATTATGTATAGGGTTTAGGGTGTAAGGTTTGGGGTATAAGTTATATGGTTAAGGCTTGAGAGTGTAGGGTTTACCATTTAAGTATAGGGTTGAGGAATAATGTTTATGGTTTAGGGTATAAGGTTGAGGGTATAGGGTATAGGGATGAGGGTTAAGGGTGTAGGGTTTAGGGTTTAAGGTATAGGTTTGAGGGTTGACGGATGGTATTCAAGGTTGAGGGTATAAGGCTAAGTGTATAGGGTATAGGGATTAGGGTTTAGAATATTGGGTATAGGGTTGAGGGTATTGGATTTAGGATTGAGGATTTAGGGTTTAGGGTTTGGGGTTTAAGTATAGGGTTGAGGGATGATGTTCACAGTTTACGTTATAAGGTTCAGGGTATAGGGTATCAAGTATAAGGATGAGGGTTGAAGGTGTAGGGTTTAGGGTTTAAGGTATAGGGTTGAGGGTTGAGGGATAGTGTTCAAGATTTCAAGGGTATAAGGTTAAGTGTATAAGGTATAGGGATTAGGGTTTAGGATATTGGTTATAGGGTTGAGGGTAATAGATTTAGGGATTAGGTTGTAGCGTACAAGGTCAAATGTAGGGTTTAGGGTTTAAGTATAGGTTTGAGGGATAATATTTAGGGTTTAGGGTATAAGGTTGAGGGTATAGGTTATAGGGATGAGGGATGAGGGTTTAGGGTTCAGGGTTTAAGGTATAGGGTTAAGGGTTGAGGGATAGTGTTTAGGGTTGAGGGTATAAGGTTAAGTGTATAGGGTATAAGGATTAGGGTTTAGGATATTCGGTATAGGGTTGAGGGTATTGGGCATAGGGTTGAGGGTTTAGGTTACAAGGTTGAATGTAGGGTTGAAGGTTTAATTATAGGGTTGAGGGTTGAGAGTATAAGGTTAAAGTGTATAGGGTATAGGGATTATGGCTTAGGATATTGGGTATAGGATTTAAGGTGTAGTGTTTAGGGTATAAGGTATAGGGTTAAGGGTTCAGAGTGTAGGGTTTAGGGTTTAAGTATAGGGTTAAGGGATAATATTTAGGGTTTAGGGTATAGGGTTTAGGGATGAGGATTGAAGGTGTAGGGTTTAGGGATTAAGGTACATGTTTGAGGTTTGAGTGATAGTGTTTAGGGTTGAGGGAATAGGATTAAGTATATAGGTTATAGGCATTAGGGTTTACAATATTGGGTATAGGGTATAGGGATTAGGGTTTAGGATATTCGGTATTGGGCTGAGGGTATTGGGTTTAGGGTTGAGGGTTTAAGTATAGGGTTGAGGGTTGAGGGTATACGGTTAAGTGTATTGGGTATAGACATTAGAGAGGGAAAGAGGGAGGGATGGGGGCAGAGAGAGAGAGGTGAGATAGAAAGAGAGGAGGGAGGGAGGAAGAGAAATAAGGGAAGAGGGTGTAGGGTTTAGGGTTTAACACATAGGGTTGAGGGTATAAGGTTAATTTTATAGGGTATAGGGATTAGGGTTTATGATATTAGGTATATGGTTGAGGGTATTGGGTTTATGGTTGAAGATTTGGGGTTTAGGGTACAAGGTTGAATGTAGGGTTTAGGGTTAAGGTATAAGGTTTAGGGTTTAGGGTTGAGGATTGAAGGATAATGTTTAGGGTTTAGGGTATAATCCTGAGGTATAGGGTATAAGGATGAGGGTTGATGGTGTAGAGTTTAGGGTTTAAGGTATAGGGTTGAGGGTTGAGGGATAATGTTCATGGTTGAGGGTATAAGGTTAATTTTATAGGGTATGGGATTAGGGTTTAGGATATTAGGTATAGGGTTGGGGTATTACCATTTATGGTTGAGGTTTGGGGTTTTAGGATACAAAGGTTGAATGTAGGGTTTAGGGTTTAGGTATAAGGTTTAGTGTTTGGGTTGATAGTGTTGAGGGATAATGTTTAGGGTTTAGTTTAGGATATTAGGTATAGGGTTGAGGGTATTGGGTTTATGGTTGAGGGTTTGGGGTTTAGGATACAAGGTTGAATGTAGGGTTTAGGGTTTAGGTATAAGGTTTAGTGTTTAGGGTTGATGGTTGAGGGATAATGTTTAGGGTTTAGGATATAAGCTTGAGGTATAGGGTATAAGGATGAGGGTTGAGGGTGTAGGGTTTAGGGTTTAGGGTTTAAGGTATAGGATTGAGGGTTGAGGGATAATTTTCATGGTTGAGGGTATAAGGTTAAGTGTGTAGGGTATAGGGATTAGGGTTTAGGATATTTTATATGGGGTTTAGGGTGTAGGTTTTAGGGTATAAGGTATATGGTTAAGGGTTGAGAGTGTAGGGTTTACCATTTAATTATAGGGTTGAGGGATAATGTTCAAGGTTTAGGGTATAAGGTTGAGGGTATAGGGTATAGGGATGAGGGTTGAGGGTGTAGGGTTAAGGTTTTATGGTATAGGGTTGAGGGATATTTTTCAAGGTTGAGGGTATAGGGTATAGGGATTAGGGTTTAGAATATTGGGTATAGGGTTCAGGGTATTGGGTTGAGGATAGAGGGTTTAGGGTACAAGGTTGAATGTAGGGTTTAGAGTTTAAGTATAGGGTTGAGGGATAATGTTCAGGGTTTAGTTATAAGGTTGAGGGTATAGGGTATAGGGATGAAGGTTTAAGGTGTAGGGTTTAGGGTTTAAGGTATCAGGTTAAGTGTTGGGGGATAGTGTTCAAGGTTGAGGGTATAGGGTTAAGTGTATAGGATATAGGGATTAGGGTTTAGGATATTGGGTATAGGGTTGAGGATTTAGGGTTTAGGGTTTAGGGTACAATGTTGAGTGTAGGGTTTAGGGTTTAATTATAGGGTTGAGGGTATAAGCTTAAGGTATAGAGTATAGGGATGAGGATGTAGGGTGTAGGGTTTAGGGTATAAGGTATAGGGTTGAGGGATAATGTTTAGGGTTGAGGGTATATGGTTAAGTGTATAGGGTGTAGGGATTAGGGTTTAAGATATTGTGTATGGGGTTTAGGTTGTATGGTTTAGGGTATAAGATATAGGGTTAAGGGTTGAGAGTGTAGGGTTTACTGTTTAAGTATAGGGTTGAGGGCTAATGTTCAAGGTTTAGGGTATAAGGTTGAGGGTATAGGGTATAGGGATGAGGGTTGAGGGTGTAGGGTATAGGGTTGAGGAATAGTGTTCAAGGTTGAGGTATAGGATTAAGTGTATAGGGTATAGGGATTAGGGTTTAGAATATTGGGTATAGGGTTGAGGGTATTGGGTTTAGGATTGAGGGTTTAGGGTTTAGGGTTTAAGGTTTAGGGTACAAGGTTGAATGTAGAGTTTAAGTATAGGGTTGAGGGATAATGTTCAGGGTTTAGGTTATAAGGTTGAGGGTATGGGGTATAGGAATGAGGGTTGAAGGTTTAGTGTTTAGGGTTTAAGGTATAGTGTTGAGGGTTGAGGGATAGTGTTCATGGTTGAGGGTATAAGGTTAAGCTTATAGGGTATAGGGATTATGGTTTAGGATATTGGGTATAGGGTTGAGGGTATTAGGATTAGGGTTGAGGGTTTAAGGTTTAAGGGTTGAGGTTTGAGGCTTTAGGGACAGGGTTTAGGGTTGAGGGTTAAGGGATTAGGGTTTAAGGACCAAGGGTTTAAGGGCCAAGGGTTTAAGGGTTTAAGGGTTGAGGGCTTAAGGGATTAAGGTTTAAGGGTTGAGTGATAAGAGATTAGGGTTTAAGGTATAGGGTTGATGAATTAGGGTTAAGGGTTTAATGAATTAGGGTTCATGGTTTAAGGTTGAGGTTTTATGCTATAAGTATAGGGTTGAGGGTATAGGGTATAGGTTAGAGGTTTGAAGGTTGAGGGATAATGTTCAAGGTTGAGTGTCCAAGGTTAAGTGTATAGCATATAGGGTTTAAGGGTTGAGGGATTAGGGTTTAAGGCATAGTGTCAAGGGTAAAGGGTTTAGGGTTGAAGGTTTAAGGGTTGAGGGTTGAGGCTTTAGGATTGAGGGTTAAGGGATTAGGGTTTAATGGTTGAGAGTTTAAGGGTTGAGGGTTGAGGGTTGAAGGATTAGGGTTGAGGGATTAGGGTTGGGAGGGAGAGACTTGAGAGAGGGAGGGAGGGAGAGAGACCTGAGAGATAATGTTTAGGGTTTAGGGTATAAGCTTGAGGTATAGGGTATAGGGATGAGGGTTGAGGGTGTAGGGTTTATGGTTTAAGGTATACGGTTGAGGGATAGTGTTCAAGGTTTCAAGGGTATAAGGTTAAGTGCATAAGGTATAGGGATTAGGGTTTAGGATATTAGTTATAGGGTTGAGGGTATTAGGTTTAGGGATTGGGGTGTAGGGTACAAGGTTGAATGTAGGGTTTAGGGATTAAGCATAGGGTTGAGGGATAATGTTTAGGGTTTAGGGTATAAGGCTGAAGGTATAAGTTATAGGGATGATGGATGAGAGTTTAAGGTATAGGGTTGAGGGTTGAGGGATAGTGTTCAGGGTTGAAGGTATAGGGTTAAGTATATAGGGTATAGGGATTAGGGTTTAGGATATTCGGTAATAGGGTTGAGGATATTGGTTTAGGGTTGAGGGTTTAGGTTACAATGTTGAATGTAGGGTTGAGGGTTCAAGGTTCAAGGTATAAGGTTAAGTGTATAGGGTATAAGGATTAGGGTTTAGATTATTGGGTATAGGATTTAGGGTGTAGGATTTAGGGTATAAGGTATAGGGTTAAGGGTTGAGAGTGTATAGTTTAGGGTTTAAGTATAGGGTTAAGGGATAATGTTCAAGGAGGGTATAGGGTATAGGGATAAGGGTTGAGGGTGTAGGGTTTAGGGTTTAAGGTATATGTTTGAGGGTTGAGTGATAGTGTTCAGGGTTGAGAATTAGGGTTAAAGTATATAGGGTATAGGCATTAGGGTTTATGATATTGGGTATAGGGTATAGGGATCATGGTTTATGATATTCGATATAGGGTTGAGGGTATTGGGTTTAGGGTTGAGGTTTTAGGTTACAAGGTTGAATGTAGGGTTGTGGGTTGAGAGTATAAGGTTAAGTGTATGGGGTACATGCATTAGGGTTTAGGATATTGGGTATAAGGCTTCAGATGTCAGGTGTCGGGTTTAGGTTATAAGGTATAGGGTTAAGGGTTGAGAGTGTAGGGTTTAGGTTTTAAGTATAGGTTTGATGGATAA
>VDFB02362402.1:101619-119250 GCA_007258455.2 Sequoia sempervirens | reverse complement strand
ATTCTAAACCCTATACCCCATATTCTAAACCCTAATCCTTATACCCAATACACTTAACCCTATACCTTAAACCCTAAACCCTACACCCTCAACCCTCATCCCTATACCCTATACACTCAACCTTATACCCTAAACCCTGAACATTATCCCTCAAACCTATACTTAAAACCTAAACCCTGCACTCTCAACCCTTAAACTTATACTTTATACCCAAAACCCCACACCTGAAGCCCTATACCCAATATCCTAAACCCTAATGCATGTACCCTATACACTTAACCTTACACTCTCAACCCTTAACCCTCAACCCTATACTTAAACCCTCAACCCTACATTCAACCTTGTAACCTAAACCCAATACCCTCAATCCTATACTGAATATCCTAAACCCTAATCCCTATACCCTATACCCAATATCCTAAACCCTAATACTTATACCCTATATACTTAACCCTATACCCTCAACCCTAAACACTATCACTCAACCCTCAAACCTATACCTTAAACCCTAAACCCTACACCCTCAACCCTTATCCCTATACCCTATACCCTCAACCTTATACCCTAAACCTTGAACATTATCCCTTAACCCTATACTTAAACCCTAAACTATACACTCTCAACCCTTAACCCTATACCTTATACCCTAAATCCTATACCCAATAATCTAAACCCTAATCCTTATACCTTGAACCTTGAACCCTCAACCCTAAATTCAACATTGTAACCTAAACCCTCAACCCTAAACCAATATCCTCAACCCTATTACCGAATATCCTAAACCCTAATCCCTATACCCTATACACTTAACCCTATACCTTCAACCCTAAACACTATCCCTCAACCTCAACCCTATACCTAAACTTCATCCATCATCCCTATAATTTATAAATTTCAACCTTATACCCTAAACCCTAAACATTATCCCTCAACCCTATATTAAAACCCTAAATCCTATATTCAACCTTGTACCTTACACCCTAATCCCTAAACCTATTACCCTCACCCCTATAACCAATATCCTAAACCATAATCTTATACCTTATGCACTTAACCTCATACCCTTGAAACCCCAACACTATCCCTCAATCCTATACCTTAAACCCTAAACCCTACACCTCAACCTCATCCCTATACCTTATACCTCGCTTATACCCTAACCCTAAATATTATCTCTCAGTTCTTCTACTCTTTCTCTCCCTCCCAACCCTAATCCCTCAACCCTAATCCTTCAACCCTCAACCCTCAACCCTTAAACTCTCAACCATTAAACCCTAATCCCTTAACCCTCAACCCTAAAGCCTCAACCCTCAACCCTTAAACCTTCAACCCTCAACCCTTTACCCTTGACACTATGCCTTAAACCCTAATCCCTCAACCCTTAAACCCTTAATCCCTCAATTCTTAAACCCTTAAACCCTAAAATCTTAATCCCTAAATACCCTTAAACCCTATATGCTATACACTTAACCTTGGACACTCAACCTTGAACATTATCCCTCAACCTTCAAACCTCTAACCTATACTCTATACCCTCAACCCTATACTTATAGCATAAAACCTCAACCTTAAACCATGAACCCTAATTCATTAAACCCTTAACCCTAATTCATCAACCCTATACCTTAAACCCTAATCTCTTATCACTCAACCCTTAAACCTTAGTCCCTTAAGCCCTGAACCCTTAAACCCTTAAACCCTTGGCCCTTAAACCCTAATCCCTTAACCCTCAACCCTAAACCCTATCCCTAAAGCCTCAAACCTCAACCCTTAAACCTTAAACCCTCAACCCTAAACCTACTACCCTCAACCCTATACCCAATATCCTAAACCCTAATCCCTATACCCTATAAACTTAACCTTATACCCTCAACCATGAACACTATCCCTCAACCCTCAACACTATACCTTAAACCCTAAACCCTACACCTTCAACCCTCATCCCTATACCCCATACCCTCAACCTTATAACCTAAACCCTGAACATTATCCCTCAACCCTATACTTAAACTCTACATTCAACCTTGTACCCTAAACCTTAAACCCTAAACCCTAAACCCTCAATCCTAAACCCAATACCCTCAACCCTATACCCAATATTCTAAACCCTAATCCCTATACCCTATACACTTAATCCTATACCTCAACCTTGAACACTATTCCTCAACCCTATACCCTACACCCTCAACCCTCATCCCTATACCCTATACCCTCAACCTTATACCCTAAACCTTGAACATTAGCCCTCAACCCTATACTTAAACAGTAAACCCTACACTCTCAACCCTTAACCCTATATCTTATACCCTAAACCATACAACCTAAACCCCATACACAATATCTTAAACCCTAATCCCTACACCCTATACACTTAACCATATACCCTCAACCCTAAACATTATCCCTCAACCCTATACCTTATACCCTAAACCCTACACCCTACATCCTCATCCCTATACTCTATACCTTAAGCTTATACCCTCAACCCTATAATTAAACCCTAAACCCTACACTCAACATTGTACCCTAAACCCTAAACCCTAAATCCTCAACCCTATACCCAATATCCTAAACCCTAATCCCTATATCCTATACACTTAACCCTATACCCTCAACCTTGAACACTATCCCCCAACACTTAACCTGATACCTTAAACCCTAAACCCTACACCTTAAACCTTCATCCCTATACCCTATACCCTCAACCTTATAACTAAACCCTGAACATTATCCCTCAACCCTATACTTAAACTCTAAACCCTACATTCAACCTTGTACCCTAAACCCTCTATCCTCAACCCAATACCCTGAACCCTATACCCAATATTCTAAACCCTAATCCCTATACCCTATACCCTCAACCTTGAAAAATATCCCTCAACCCTATACCATAAAACCTTAACCCTACACCCTCAACCCTCATCCCTATACCCTATACCCTCAACCTTATACCCTAAACCTTGAACATTATCCCTCAACCCTATACTTAAATGGTAAACCCTACACTCTCAACCCTTAACCATATACCTTATACCCTAAAACCTACACCCTAAACCCCATATAAAATATCCTAAACCCTAATCCCTATACCCTACACACTTAACCTTATACCATCAACCATGAAAATTATCCCTCAACCCTCAATCCTATACCTTAAACCCTAAACCCTACACCCTCAACCCTCATCCTTATACCCTATACCTCAAGCTTATATCCTAAACCCTAAACATTATCCCTCAGCCCTCAACCCTCAAGCCTAAACCTTATACCTAAACCCTAAACCCTACATTCAACCTTGTATCCTAAACCCCAAACCCTCAACCATAAACCCAATACCCTCAACTCTATACCTAATATCCTAAACCCTAATCCCTATACCCTATACACTTAACCTTATACCCTCAACCATGAACATTATCCCTCAACCCTCAACCCTATACCTTAAACCCTAAACTCTACACCATCAACCCTCATCCTTATACCCTATACCTCAGGATTATACCCTAAACCCTAAACATTATCCTTCAATCCTCAACCCTAAACCCTAAACCTTATACCTTAACCCTAAACCCTACATTCAACCTTGTACCCTAAACCCCAAATCTTCAACCATAAACCCAATACCCTCAACCATATACCTAATATCATAAACCCTAATCCCTATACCCTATAAAATTAACCTTATACCCTCAACCCTATACGTTAAACCCTAAACCCTACACCCTCAACCCTCATTTCTCTTCCTCCCTCCCTCCTCTCTTTCTATCTCACCTCTCTCTCTCTCTCTCTTCCCCCATCCCTCCCTCTTTCCCTCTCTAATGTCTATACCCAATACACTTAACCTTATACCCTCAACCCTCAACCCTATAATTAAACCCTCAACCCTAAACCCAATACCCTCAGCCCTATACCGAATATCCTAAACCCTAATCCCTATACCCTATACCCAATATTGTAAACCCTAATGCCTATACCCTTTATACTTAATCCTATACCCTCAACCCTGAACACTATCACTCAAACCTCAAACATGTACCTTAATCCCTAAACCCTACACCTTCAACCCTCATCCCTATACCCTATACCCTAAACCCTAAATATTATCCCTTAACCCCATACTTAAACCCTAAACCCTACACTCTCAACCCTTAACCCTATACCTTATACCCTAAACACTACACCCTAAATCCTATACCCAATATCCTAAGCCATAATCCCTATACCCTATACACTTTAACCTTATACCCTCAACCCTCAACCCTATAATTTAACCTTCAACCCTACATTCAACCTTGTAACCTAAACCCTCAACCCTATGCCCAATACCCTCAAACCTATACCGAATATCCTTGTAGACATCTAATTTGACCACTTCCATATGATCAAAGATGTCTCCTTATTCATCTAGTTGTTTATCCCCTCTATTAATATTAATTAAATCATTTGTTTAATTAATAGCCTGCATCTTACATAGGGTTCATAAAGTATTTAGTTTAAATAATTTACCCCTCTTCCTCCCCTAAATTAAATAAATACACCATTTTATTTAATTTAGTCATATTCCCTTTTTGGAATTAAAATTCATTTTTTAATTCCTCTTTTCTCTCTCATTGCCGCATCCTCCAACTTTTGCAAGTTGGTCTCTAATCCATCTTAACTTCTTCATCTTCCTCTAATTAACTATGGTTAACATACACACACCCCTAATCATCATTAGGGTCACATCCTCCATAATCTCCCACTTGCTTCTAATAAGTCATTAGTCCATCTAACTAAGTACTTGCACAACCTTAATCATTTGGTTAGTCTAACCTAATCCCCTTCCCATTTATGGCATGTGTCCTTAAGTCAACCTTATTAAAGGCTTTCTCCTTTTGGGAAAGGCACTCCACTTCCCCATGTGAATTTTTAATTCACTTTTAATCCCCCAATGCATTCAAAAGGAATTTTTAATTCCTTCACTCCTTCCCACATGTCCTCTCTTTATTCTTTATTCTTTCCCATCTCCCCATGAGAATATTTGAGGAATTTTTAATTCCTCACATGTCCTCTCACCCACATGGGGACAAGGACCTCCTTTATGAGGAGATCTTGTCCAATCCAAGGTACTTTGTACCCCCCTTCCATGTCATGTACCATCCTTCCACCTCATGTCCACTTCACCTTTTAGGGCTATATCACATGCCACATGTCAAGATGTGAGGGCTTGTGAGTTCTCAACTCACCTTAGCCCTACATTTTGATATTTCATGGATCAATCTCAACCGTCCATTTCTTCTAGGAATTCTCAAAATTCCTATAAATACCCCCTCTTTTCTCTCATTTTGGGGGAGATCATTTTGCTAGCCAAACTCTTGCAATTTTATTTCTCAATCTACACTTAGCCATTTTCATGCTTTGTTCCATTTTCCATCCATCCTCACATCCTCATCTAGTTTGCATATCTTGCCATCCAAGGAGCATACACATCAAAGATCGAAGGGCCAACCAAAGGATCGATTCAAGACAAGGTATAAGGTTCCATTTGTTGCTTTTATCTTGTGTTGATTCCAACTTAGGCTAATCTTGAGGTGTAGGTTGTTTTGGTGTTTATTTGCACTCTTTTATTTGCTACTCATTTTCTAACGCATATATTCGACCTATCACATTTCTAGCACGCCCGGTGGGACCCACAAATGGGTCTTTTTCTTTCACGTTTGCTATTTTTTGCATTTTTGTAGGTCCAGATTAGAGAGTGGCAGACCTGTCCTTACAGAGTGGTGGACCTGTCCTTACAGGGTGGCAGACCTGTCCTTACAGAGTGGTGGACCTGTCCTTACAGAGTGGCGGACTTGTCCTGCTTTGGCGGACCTGACCTCCCAAAGGTGAAATTTCAAGTTTTTACCAATTATCCTTTGGTAAATTAGGCACATAGTTTAACTAGAAGGGTCAACAAACCTTGTTTGATGTGTTTGTGGAAGGCTATTTGATGCATCTAATCCCCTTGCGCCATTTGGGGATCCTGGGTGATGAGAAATCGTAGCTTTCCAAGTCTTTTGAGTCACCCCATTTTCATTTTCTTAGTGGGACCTGCTTTGGGATTTCATCACCCCAAGGGATGATTCCAACCACGTGTACCGGCAGGGTATATAAAGGGGGGAGAGCGAAAGTTGTACCTCAATCCAACCACATTGTAATTGGCAAAGCGTCGGGATGACGTGAAGAGTTGGTCCGAGCCTTTAGTATCTCGCTAAGGTTCCCGACTCACGCTTGTAACGGGTTGGTGTTCACGGTTTGGGCCTCACGTACCGGGTGTATATCGAGGACTCCTTAGCAACCATGTTCATCCTAGAGTAGAAGACTTTGTTGGCCATACCCATTTCTACTAATCTTAGGGTTGTGTTGTCTAAATTGTCTTTCTCATGCAAAACCAGTCATTATCAGTTTGACCAAATTTTTTCATGTTTGCTATATTTTGGGTCCTTTGCCTTACTTGTCCACCAAAAACATCAAGTTTAAAACTTATCCTTTGACGGACTTGATCACATGTTGTGGCAGACCTGACCATATGCTGTAGCGGACCTGTCCTTATGTTGTGGCGAACCTGTCCTTATGTTGTGGCAAACCTGTCCTTATGCTATGGCGAACCTGTCCTTATTCTGTGGCGGACCTGTCCCCATGTTGTGGTGGACTTGACCTTATGTTGCGACGGACCTGACCTTTGGCCAGCCTATATTATCACTTGGCATCCCTTATCTCTCTATTTTGAACATCGATACGACCATTCAACATCCAAAACAAACATCTGAACGTCCGTTTCGAGTCTTCATCCCCTCGTTCTGAGATTCATTCATTCTAAGCACTCTTTCGCTTATTTCGAGAGTCATTCATCTATCCTGAGATGCTCCCCATCCGTCTTGAATCCGCTTTCATCTCTGATCTCCGCTATTCCATATAAGCCCCGTTGGAGTAGTCATCTGAGTTGACCTAGGTGTTCATCCCTAATCATAATCATCGTAACTGGATTAGGATTGCTATCCATCTTAACTCAGTCATCCTTTCTAACCCAATCAATCGGCTTCTACCTCAAGTTGGATTCAGTGTCGTTATCATACATCCACTTGTCAATCAATACCTAGTGTTACCAAGGATCCTTCTTAAACTCGGTTGTGGATTTTGGTCTTCATCATATTTATCATCAAAACAATCCTAATCATCAGATCGGTCCAACCCCCACATCATCAAATCCATCTGGATCAAAATCTGAAATCAAGATTAATCCAGTATCTACCAATCAATCTGATCCAATTTCATCAAATCAATCCACGTCGGTCTGACCAATTGTCATAAGCTAATCTCCCATCCAATCGAATCCATCATCCAGGTCTTTCCAATATCTTTATCCATCTCATCATCTTGCATGCCCGTTCAGACTCAATCACAGGCAAAGAAGATGGCCAACCAACAAGCCCAGATTGTCCAATCAAACAACCCTCAAGATCCCAACAACACAATGAACATTTCATCAGATCCTAACTATGGCGCTAACATCCCTCATGATCCCCACAATGGTACCTCATCACAATCCAACGTGGATGGTCAAAACACGTCACCACTTGGGGAGGAAAACATGGTTGATCAACCTGAGCTCACATTCGAAGAACACTTCAGTAACCCTGTTAATGCTCAAATGACAGAATGCCTTCTTGAAAAACATGGCAACAAAATCTTGGCTCACTTGATTGACAAAGATGTCAAGCTGCCGTCAGGTGTCGACTTATCCGAGTATGGTACCTCCACACCTAATGCACCCCAAGGTTCACATGACATCCCAAGTAGCTCATACGTCCCCAATGTTCCTTCCGTAGAAGGTTGGCATCAACCTAAATTCGGCAACGCTGTTTTGTATCCCGTTGGCAATCCCACGCATCCCATCATCTCGGTCATGGGGACACCCCAAACCATTGACCCCAACGACCCTTTCACTTATGGCATGCCCCAAAACATCTGACAATCGCAACCACTAATGCTACTGGCACCACCCCCCTCAAATCTGCCCCTTGTCAATATTGGGGGCAGCCCTTTCGCTACCTTGCCTCCACCTCCTGGGGCTACGAATCCTCCACCATCGTCATTCATACCCCAACAACCTCCCCAATCCAACATCCTTCCAGAAAATACATCCCAATCCTATGCTCCCACTAGTGCTCAACACCCCCCCTCGCAAAACATCTCAACCGCACCTTGACCTCAACAACAACCATTGGTCAATCCTTTATTCTCAACACAACCACCACTACATCAACCGCAAGGAAATCAACCTCAGCCTTTAGCCCCGACTATATCTCCATTCCTTGCATCCATCTTACACCCGCAAGTGCAACCAGCACATAACATCCCATCTCGCCCACCACAGCCACCAACCATGCATCACCAACCACCCCATAATTACAATTATTATAACCAGCAACAATATCAACAACAACCATCCTATGTGGCCTTACAACAGTCACATCAGCATCCCCAATATCCACAAACTAATCAGCAACACCGTCTCCATACTTCCCAACAGTACGCCACCCATAACTACCCAACCAATCCATATCCCGCCTCGCAACAACAACTTCTTTATCAACAAGTTCCCTTGGTGCATCAACAGGGGATACTGCCTCCTCATTATCCATACAACCATCCCCAAGCATCATCTCAGAATCCACAATCGTCCTACCATCAATACCCATCCAACACACTGGCCAGTGCACACATACTAGAAATCAAAGCCGCTCTGAAGGATCTTCAGGCAGGGACTAGGAAACAATCATTCAAGTTCGAAGATATATGCCCATATCCGTTTGATCCCTCCATCTCATTGATTCCCTTCCCCAAAAATTTTGAAATGCCAAAGTTTGACAAATATAAGGGGAACAAAGATCCTAAGGCCCACTTACAGGAGTTTTACTCCCAATGTCAAGAAGTTATCCACAATGACAACTATCTCTTGCACCTGTTTCCTCGGAGTCTGGCAAGCAACGCCCTAGGGTGGTTCATGACCATCGAAAAGGGATCTATAAAATCTTTTGCAGACCTGTCAGAAAAGTTTGTCTCCTACTTCTCCTTCAATTTGGAGAAAGATACCGATACCTTGGATCTCCTCAAAGAGAAACAACGTGAAGGGGAAACCTTTACTAACTACCTCCAAAGGTGGCGTGCCCTAGCAAGCCGAATGAAAACCCCTTTGAAAGAAAAGGACATGGTCACCCTCTTCATGGAGAACTCTCATCCCGACATGGCTCATAACTTTAGATTACATTGTGTCACCACTTTCGCGGAGGTAGTAGAGAAGGGACCCATCCTTGAGCATGCCCTTGTTGCCAAAGGGCACATCAAAATATATAATCAAGATAAGGAAAGGTCATTCAACGATAAGCAATGTTTTTGGAACAAGAACAAAAATGCAGTAAATGATGGCGTTACAGATACTAAACATGTCCACGTGGCTAACACATCCCAGAGACAGCAACAATCCATACCTAACACCATATCTGTACCGCAAGGGACACCCCGTCCTCCCCAACAGTCCAATCAAAATAACCAAGGAAACACTAAATGCCAGTATGCTCAATTAGGAGAACCTCTGAGCGTCGTCTTCAATAAATTGTTACAGATCAACTATCCGATCACGTTCCCTGTCACCAAGCCACTTAACGAATCCAAACCTAAGCCCGCATGGTTTAGGGAAAATGAATATTGTGAGTTCCATAAAATCAAAGGACACTCTTTGAATAAGTGTCAGGGTCTGAAAAACTACGTCCAAGATCTCATAGATCGAGGTGATATCAAGGTTGACCCCAGTGAAGCTCCGTCGTCCAATGCTCAATTGTAGATATATCAAAATGCCTTTCCAAACCATAATCAAGGCTCGAGCACCTCCAACAGTAATCCTCAAAACAACAGCACAAATAACGTGAGCTATAGGAATGTACCCCTCAATTACGAGGGTATTATCCATTACATTGAGCAGGTAGAACCTCGTGTATCCATGATACATGTCAAAGCTAAAGACCCTCAATGTGCTGTTACTACACGACAAGCCTGCATCACCATTCCTGCAGCCTCCACACCCGCCCAATCAACTCATGTAAGCTCTTAGTACAACATCCTTGATCACTTAAGAAAGACCCCTGCTCATATATCCATTTTGGATTTGCTTAAGTCTTCTCCGGTACATCAAGAAATCCTCAATAGAGCACTGCAAGAAACCCATGTGCCAAATGATATCGACCCCACACAATTCCAAGCATTGGTGGGACACTTGGCTTTGTCTCATCACCTGCACTTCAGCCAAAACGATAAGCCAAACATTGATGTCAATCATAATTGCCCCTTACATATCGAAGTCGTGGTTGCTCGCCATAAAATAAAAAGAGTCTTGGTAGATAATGGCTCTGCCCTCAATTTGTGTACTTTGAAATTCATAAAACAGGTGGGGTATACTCAAGCAGACTTAAGTAACCAGATCATCACAATCAAAGCCTATGATAATGCAGAAAAGAATTCAGAAGGGATTATCAATCTCCCTATCTAGGTGGGACCTATGGTTCAATACATTACCTGTCATGTCCTTGATCTGGACTTGCCATATAATCTCCTCCTCGGCTGTCCGTGGCTCCATGCTATGCAAGTCATTCCCTCCACATACCATCAGTGCCTAAAATTCCCAGTCAACAGACAAGAGGTCACCATCTATGCTGATCCCCAACCATTTGAATATTGCCGCGCTTTAGAAGTGTCATTTCCCCATTTACATTATTGTCCTGGGGTTGAAATGGGGGCATCCCAGTCATCATCTGCTAATCCACCCTCCATCGCGATAACCTCTCCATCTTCCATCGCCGATCCTACAGTCACCAAAGTCTAGATCATTGACAAAGGGTGTGGCGAGTACGAAATGCATACTGCTCTTAATGTAGCAACCATGCCACCATCACCACATGAGTATGGTCAACCTTCGCATGCTACTCCAAAGGAAGACAAGACTGTCACCTTCAGTGGTAGAAACATCCCTACCACCATTTCCAGGTCCCCAAGTGTCAAGATAGATGCACCAGAAGACATAAGCCAATGGGTCTACCGAGAAGAGCCTGAACCAGAAACTCCTCTAAAGGAATATTTTCAAGAAAAATACCCCTGGCCAGCAAAGTTCGTGGAAAAACATAACTATCAAGGCAGGGGCCTAGGTAAAGAAGAACAAGGGTGGTTGCAACCCATTGATACATCACAGCTATCAAAAAACATAGGCATTGGGTATGACAAAAAGCATAAAGGCCCTAAAACATCGTCTAATACTTCCAATAGTGTCTCCGTGGACAATGGCTCATTAGAAGACATACCCGAGGAGGAATCCATCATACGTGCGTATGATGATTTCGATCACACTGATCTATCATCCATGTTCGAATGCTTATCCGTCTACACTATTAGCATATCCCTTTGTCACCCTGAGCTTATTGATTGGGACCTCCATAATAGCACACCTGTCAGTATGTTTGCAGATACGTATGTCAACCTAATGGGATTGGGGGAGGATGAACACTCCAATCGCAAAAATAAGAATAAGAAAAGTAAAAAGTGGTCATCTAGTGAAAACCTCCCTGAGGCACTTCCTGACCTTGAAAAAGTAAAAATAAAGGACACATCTGATGGCGAAAACCTCGAAGAGGCACTGGAAGATGGGGATGTTCATCTTCCCCTTATGGGAATTCAGTTATCTGCCCGATCGTCTATTCTAATTGAAGAAACTCAAGAAGTTAATTTGGGAATTGTTGAAAGTCCTAAAATCACCTATGTGGCTAAGTCACTCTCAGAGCAAGAGTATCCGATCATCGTGCAGCTACTCCAAGAAGGAATCATTAAATTTGCTTGGTCATACTCAGACATGCTAGGCTTAGACCCTGCTTTAGTAGTTCATCACTTAGACATTCGCCCAGACACCAAGCCTGTCAAACAAAAGCTCCACAAGATGCATCCGCAGGTCGCATTATTGGTCAAGAAGGAATTGGAGAAGTTACTAGAGGTGGGTTTTATCAGACTGATTGACTACTCTAGTGGATCTCCAATATAGTTCCAGTTGCCAAACCAAAGGGAGACATTCGGGTCTGCATGGACTTCAAGGATCTTAACAAAGCCTGCCCAAAAGACGATTTCTCTCTGCCTAACATTGACATGTTGGTCGACCTAACAGCAGGACATGAGATGTTATCCCTTATGGATGGCTTCTCTGGTTATAATCAGATTTGAATCGCACCTGAAGACCAACACAAGACCACCTTCACAACTCCTTGGGGCACTTTCTATTACAATGTTATGCCCTTTGGTCTCAAAAATGCGGGGGCAACATATCAGAGGGAAATGATGGTCATCTTCCATGACCTCATACATATCATCATGGAAGATTATGTCGATGACCTATTAGGGAAATCCAGAACACGAGCAGAACATCCTGCCACCCTGAAAAAGATATTTGAGCGGTTAGAACACTACAAGTTGCGGCTAAATCCAAAAAAGTGTGTCTTTGGGGTCACGTCAGGGAAGTTGATGGGTTTCATAGTCTCTCGCAGAGGCATTGAGGTCGATCCTTCCAAGGTAAAGGCTATCCTAGACATGCCACCCCCACGCAATCTGAAACAGTTAAGAAGCCTCCAAGGGAAGATGCAGTCCATCTGTCGATTCATAGCCCAGCTAGCAGATAAGTGTCAGCCATTCATTCATCTTCTGAAGAAAGATTCCACCTTCCGATGGAACCAGCAGTGTCAAATGGGTTTTGATAAAATTCAGGAATATTTAGCTCATCCGCCGATCTTGATGCCACCTATTCTGGGAAAACCCCTTCTGCTTTACATCTCTGCCACTTCAGTCGCATTGGGGGCATTGTTGGCACAACATGATGAATCATCGAAAGAGAGGGCGATCTACTACATCAGTCAGACATTGGTTGGCTACAAATTAAACTACTCCCCCATGGAAAAAGCCTGCCTTGCACTCATCTTCAACACACAAAAATTCTGGCATTACATGCTTAGCCATCTAGTTAAATTAATCACCAAAATCGATCCATTGAAGTATTTGTTATCTAGAACCACTCTGACTGGCCGCATGGCCAAGTGGGTCATGATCCTAAGTGAATTCGACATAGAATATGTGGACCGCAAGGCTATTAAAGGACAGATAATCACAGATCAATTAGCAGAAGCTCCTTTAGTTGATGCTCATCCATTGATCACAGAATTCCCTGATGAAGAAGTCTTCTCCATTGATGAGACGACCATGTGGACACTATATTTTGATGGGTCATACACACACAATGGATCGGGGGCAGGAATTTTATTAGTTACCCCTCAAGGTGACTGCATTCCAAAGTCATTCAGGATAGCATTCCCATGTACCAACAATATGGCAGAATACAAAGCTCTCCTCACCGGCCTCAGAATTACAAAGCAATGGCACATAACTCATTTGAAAGTCTTTGGTGATTCTTTGCTAGTCATTAGACAAGTTAATGATGAGTTCCTAACCAAGGATGATAAGCTATTACCCTACAAGCGCATGGTGGATGATTTCAAGAAATATTTCACCTCTATACAATTTAAACAAATTCTGAGGGTACGTAAAAAAAAGTAGCTGATGCAATGGCCACTATTGGTTCCTTGCTTGACATGCCTAAAGACTACACAGAATGTGAGTTCCTTGTAGAAAAACTTTTAATCCTAGCATACGATATCCCCGAGACTGACATGGTGTGCGACATTGTGGGTCCCACTTCCCCATGGTACCAAGACATCTACACCTACCTCCATGATAATATTATACCCCTAGATCTTACACGTAATCAATGCAAATCCTTCGTTCACCGTTCTTCCCGATACGTCATCGTCGGTGATATGCTTTATCGTCGTGGGTATGATGGAATCCTCCTTAGATGTCTGAATGAGACCGAAGCCCATGCTACACTAACGGAGGTACATGGTGGTGTTTGTGGAGCTCATTCAAATGGTATGGCTCTGGCCAAAAGGATCCTACAAGTTGGGTACTATTGGCCTACATTGGAACACGATGCTTGTGAGTTTGTGAAGAAGTGTCTTCCATGCCAACAACATGCAGATTTGATTCATGCCCCAGCACAAGATCTTCAGCCCCTCTTGGCACCATGGTTGTTTTCTCAATGGGGTTTCGACTTGATTGGCAAGATTTACCCACCATCATCCGATGGCCATACATTCATCATTACCGCCACTGAGTACTTCACCAAGTGGGTGGAAGCGATGCCTCTTTCATAGATCACCGATACTCAGATTTCCAAATTCATCCTCTACCATATTCTCTGCAGATATGGTATCCCATCCACCATCCTCTCTGATAACGGAAAAACCTTCAAGAACCAAGCCACGAAACACCTCTGCGACACCTTCCATATCCAACACTGTTGGTCAAAGCCTTATTACCCCCAGGGTAATGGTCAGGCGGAAGCAACCAATTAAACCCTTATCTGTATCCTCAAAAAGGTTGTCAATAACACTGGATGAGATTGGCACCTCCATATTCATCCTGCCCTCTGGGCATATCGCACATCCATCCGCACCCTGACATGCGCCACCCCCTAATCTTTAGTGTATGGTGCTGAAGCCGTCTTGCCAATCAAAGTTGAACTCCCATCATTGAGGATTTCTCTTAAGAATCTTATCAATAAAGAAGATGCTCACGTTGCACGACTTGCACAGCTGGAATTACTAGATGAACGAAGAATAAAAGCCTATGATCATCTGCAAGCATACCAAAATTGCCTCAAATGTAACTACAAGAAGAAGGTTCATCCTCGGCAATTCTAGGTGGGCGAGCTAAGGAGAACCAGCGCACTCAGCAAGACCGAGATAAGAAAGGAAAATTTGAGGCAAATTGGTTAGGACCCTATATCATAGCCGCTAAATATGGATCTGGCGCATACATGTTGACTACTCTTGAAGGAGAACCCCTCGACGAACCCATCAATATCATGCATCTAAAGAAGTTTTACACCTAAATCCGCTTGGTAACCTCAAAAAAATGAAAAAAATGAAAAAAATAAAAAAAAAGTAAAAAAAAATAGTAAAGAAAAATAAGTTCGTCTTATGGTGAAAACCACCTCTTGGTGGTGCCTTGGATAGGTATGGATGGTGAAAACCTGGTGGCAGGCGTCATCTATAGAGGGCTTAATCATTATCTACTAGACATCCTGGTTATTTTATACAATCATCCGCGCTATTGTCCTCCCCATCTCATCCTAGGCCGCTTGGTATATATTGATTGAGCATTGGACGACCCATCTGGCCTATCCTCCATCCTGAGCTTTTCAATATACCACTTTGAGCTTACATTGTTCGTTCTCTCTGTCGATCGGTCTGTGTCATCATGTAGGATCATCCATCGTGTCGGTCTTCACCTAGATCACATCCTGTCGCATCCGTCAGTCGAACTACGTTGCCCTTGCGTTGTCACATAGGAAAGGTTGATCATTTGATTCACCCCCGAGGCATTTGTCCATCATCATCAGTCATCATTGTCTTCTTTTCGCTTTATCCATGGTCTTTTCTGGAACTACGAGGGCTCTGCGCTTTCACATAGGCAAGGCTAATCTATGATCGGCCCCCGAGCCCCTAGGTTTGTAGGTTGTGTCGGTCTTTTGTGCTTTGTCATCAAGTTATGCCCGCATCTAACTGGTTCTTAATAAACAAAATTCCCTTGTATTACAAGATCTTGTCCCTGGATAACATCTTGCGTCAACTGGGTCATTCTATTTTAGCATCCATCTTTGGTCTCAACATGATGAATCCTTCCTAGCAAACCTCGTCAATCCCATCCATCACCTTGATCCTATGCCAAAGGACCTGTTGTCTTGATTGTGATCTCTTGATGCATTTCATTTTTGTTTATCATTAGGGTTCCTTACCATCACTTGTCAGGGCCGCCTTGGTCCACCATACCATGGCGTACCTAGACTTGCTGACATGGGGGCATACTTTGATCGTTTGTTTTGACTGTTGTCTTCTCAATTGTCCCTCGTAAGAACCACCGAGATCTCTAAGGTCTTGTGTTATGCTGCGGCAACTTTGTGTGTTTGTGGTTATCTCAACGTCGGGCCCGATTGAGGTCATCGCGACTTCAGGATGTTGGGATAACCTTCTTGTTTGCTGTGTTTGTTTCATGCGTAGAATACTCATTCGCCTTGATCTTCCATATCAAGGTACTTGGTATCCAACACTATAGTAAAAATCAATGCTCCAAGGATGGAAAAATCTCATTTTCATTGCATTTTCATCCCTTCGCATGCATCCTTCATTTCCATCATGACCATTACCATGACTTGTGATTTCGGTTGTGCAAGTACTCTCGTTCTTTTTTTTCTCTTGAGTCCTCTTCCTCTCAGGATATTAATGGTTTTTTGGAAAATGCACTCTTCCATACGCCTATCACCTATCCACATTCTCATGACAGTCTTTATTGACACTTAAGTGCATTATAAACATTTACCTTTCATTCATATTCCACATAAACATGTGCATCCATAAATCACAATCATAAACAAATATATCATAAAAACATACATCATAAATAGTCCATCCACATGTGCATCCATAAATCATAATCATAAAAACATACATCATAAATCGTCCATCCACATGTGCATCCATAAATCATAATCATAAAAACATACATCATAAATCGTCCATCCACATGTGCATGTGCATCCATAAATCAAAATCATAGAAGCATTTACATAATCACTCATCCACATAAATATGTGCATCCATAAATCATATATCATAAAATGTACACAATTATCCATTTTCATAAACAACTGTACATCCATCATTATAATCATAACGATATACATGTGCATCCATAAAACATAATCATAAAGCATAAATCATCCATCTATATAAACATGTGTATATATATGAAACCACATCATAAATCATTCCATATAGCTGCATAAAAGGAATATCATGCCTAATGTCAATAAAGGCCCTCGCATAATACAATGCATCTCCATCATATTTCACCAAATAAGATACAAAATTCAGAGATGTCGATCACCTCTAACATCTGGCGACATGAACAAAACATCCATCCTGTATTTGCCAAAAAGTCAATGTCTTACATCTGCCCACTCCACTGTGAGCTGCCCACATCTGATCTTTGTAGAGAGTCAGGTACTGCCCCTCTGTGCACTGGGGTCCCCTAGTACTCATGGGTGGGAATCCCCTGGTAACCGCCATATAGAGACAGAGTCCGCCGATAGTCGCTAAAACCCCTGGTACATGTCCCTAGTGACTGGGACGGCCCTGGTGGCTGTGGGGCCTGACTGATGTAGCGCACCGTGCGCTGCACTGGATCTGGAACAACCTGCTCATATACACCCCTCCAATAGCTCGCTTGCTGCATGAACTCATCCCTCTGCCCGGCTATCAGTCTCGCAGCATTCCGCTCATGCCTATATCGATCTCGATCTGCACTGATAGCCCGTCGCTCCTATACCCAGGCCTCTTGGGCTAGTATCAACTGTTGTATCTGCTATGAGCCTCTATCTCTTTCTTCCTATAGCGCCTGTAACTGCGTATG
>VDFB02362402.1:0-95486 GCA_007258455.2 Sequoia sempervirens | reverse complement strand
GGGAGATAGAGAGTAGACATGAAAGAAGAGAGTGAGAGAGAAGTATGGAGGGAGAGAGAGGGAGGTGAGATAGAGGTGAGATAGAGAGAAATAAAGAGAGTGGTTTAGGGAGTGATGGAGGGAGAGGTAGGTAGAGAGAGAGGGGAGATAGAGAGAAGTAGAGAGAGAATACAACTTGCTGATTATTGAAATTTGACCTCTTGATTACTGAAATTTAACATGCTAATTACTAAAATTTGACTAAGTCTAAAATTTATGAGATCTTCCAAAAACTAGAATTTGCATTATAACTCCTAGAGATTTGAAACCACTCTCAAACATCCTAAAACTATATACATGAAATATAACTTAAAGTATAAGAAAGTAAACAAAGATAACAGGAAGAAAGAAAAAAAGAGAAGAAAAATAAATTCAATGAAGAGAAAATACGAGCGCATTATAACATGCTTGCATTTTGTCAATGCATTCACAAAACGTGAGTGCATTATAGCACGCTCGCATTTTGTCAATGAATTCAAATAACACAAGCGCATTATAACGCACCTGCATTTTGTCTTGCTTTGGGAATCCCCAAGCCTTTGGATTGTATTTGCTTTGGATTTCCAACCCAAAGGCTTGGAGGTCCTTCCCAACATCCAAAGACGTGTTTTTGCATATTCTAAAAAATTTCACATAATCTCATTTCTGCTAACCATCAGGTTTGCACATGTTTCAAAGTCGAACAAATCTAACACTTGAGTAATGTTAGGCTCTCTCTTAGCTATCTAACAATGTAATTTTTTTCACATTTTGACAATGTTAAGCCTTTCATCTTTAATTTCTTTTGTTTGTGTGTCTATTTTTTGGAAAAAACTAGTGTTTGGTGTTTTTTCATTATAAATTAACTATTCATTGAAATTTCAAATAAATTACATTTTTAGATGTGCCGTAGAAAAAAGACCCTTTGCTTGACATGGGATTAAATGAACTTAATGAGGCATTAATCTAGTGTTGTGAGGCATTTTATGCGTCCACACTAGGTCTTGGACCCTTGTAAATCAAACATGTTTTTAATGACATCTTGTAAAGGTGTTGTAAAGTCTTGTAAAGGACTTTCACGCTTTTCTAGACTTAATTAACTTATTTCTCCCTAATTCAACATTATAAAATGTGTTTAATAACATTGTTACATCAGTCTAGAAATTTATTAATGTAAAATTAATGATAAGCTAGTGTTGTAATGTGTCTTACACATTCACATTGGTTCTTGTGCATTCCTAGGCTATGTGGACCTCATTTTAGTGTTGTAAAGTGTATTAAATCACACTTTCACATTTAATTTTGTGTCTCAAGCCCTATTTAACATTTACATCATCACTAATAGGTCCCTATGACCCCATATTGTGCATCCCGAGGCATAATTTGATCAAATAACCGACATAGTCATCATATAAGCCTAATTTTCTTATTTCTTGGCATTCCAACTAGCAAAAATGACCCCTGTGGGACCCATTCACAATTAGTGGCGAATTAGTCCCATCTAGGTGGGACCCATTCGCCATTAGTGGAAAATTAGTCCCATCTAGGTGGGACCTGTTTTGCAATTTTTCGCACACACGCCCTGCTGTAAGCAGGGACCCTCTTTTGCTTTGGTTTTGGTGTTTTGGCCCTTTCTTTTTGAGGTTTGGTCTTGCCTAGGCATGCGTTTTAATTGTTTATTTTGATTGCCTAAGTTTTTTCCCCAGGTTATTCCTTGAAAATCTTGAGTTCTGGATGAATTTCGGGCTTTTGCTCAGATTCGGGATTTTCCACACTAGTCGGATTTTCCCGGATCCTGTTTGGACTCTGGCTGGACCCTTGTCGTTCGGGGATTTTTGATCTTTGTAGATTTCCACATGGGCCAGATTTTTCTGGATTCTGCCCTATCATTGGATTCCTGAATTCCTTCTCTAGCTGTCTTATCGACTGCATTAATGGCTCCATGCATGCTCTGAGAAACGTATTTAACTTGATTTTGGGATCTTTTGCGCCATTATGCTCACTATTTGCCATTGTCTGAGTTGAGAAGTGCTTTCTTGCGAGTATTTGGTTGAGGTTTTGGGACATTCAACTTTGAATTGATTGATTTGGTGGTGATTTCTTGTGCGTTATCACTTGTGTTCGTTGTGGACACCCGTTGTGCTTCGCGTTTGTTGTTTCTGGGATCAATTCCCGCTTTATAATGGTATGTGTCTAATTGCTCTATTTTGAATTGAATTATGAATGGCACGTTGGTATTGTGAGGACTTGTGGGATTTGAATGCCTGTTTATTTGTTTATGTCATGTTAGGGATTGTTCGGTATTGCGCCCTTTGTCATCTCCCAGGTGAGTTTTGAGTTCATGTGTCCATCTGCATTTTAATGAATCTCACCTGAGAGTAATCAGTAAACCCTAGTGATGACTCAATAGTGAAACAACTAAATTTTGAGCTTGCCTGTGTGCTAATGGCAGATGAATAGGGTTTTAGACCTAGGGCAGTGCCATATCAGGTGATTTCATCTTAAGATTGACCTAGAATGCAAAGAAAATTCATGAAAAGTCTGTCCCTGACTTGCCCTAAGTTAAACTTTTTGAAATCCATAATCGTGGCTCGACGTCGCAGTCTGGGATAATCCATCCCTTCCAAATTTTATTCGCTATGACCATTCGAGATTGCTGAGATATCATATCAACTACCTTGAGGTTCGCCGAAGTGGTCTTCCTAGGTTCATGTTGAATCGCCGTGACACTATCATTTTTTTTTACACCGATGAATTATTTTATGCATGTCAGTCGTTGAGACCTTTGCTTTCACCAAGACCTCACCCCACGAGGAGATGTCTCATTGACGTGATTGTTCATACTCGCTTTCGGTAAGACAAACCCTGTCACTAGGAGGTCATAGCGAGATCCAATGGCTTTGCCGATATTCCTTTTCTTCGCTAGGACACCCGTCCTTCAGCGAGACCTCTCACTGAGCACCTTTGGCTTTCTTCGAGCTATGTTCTTTTAGTCACCATAACCCTTCGAGGTCGGTTAGATGTCATGTTGACCATTCTATGTCATGTCGAAACCCTTCGTGGGTTTGCATTTGATCGCCTGGACACCGTAAGTCTCACGCCGAAGTCTTTTTGTCAGCAAGACAAACCTCATTGCCAAGAGCTCATAACGGGTTCCTTTCATCTTGTCGATCTTTCGTAAGTTTGCTGAGACCTCCCCCTTTCGGCGAGACCTTTCGTCTAACATATCCTGCTCTTGTCAAGTAACCTTCTGTCGGGGAGACATTCATGCTTCGCTGAGACCTTACCGTGAGCTCCCTACTCTTGCCAAAATCTTTGTTTTCGGCGAGACTCCTAATGATCACCAGGATGTTACACTGAAACCACTAAGTCTTAACGAAACCTATCCTAGTGGCTTCCTTCGGCGAGACTCCCGGGAGTCGCCGAGACTTCTCAGCGAAATAATTAACTTTTGTCAAAAATTGCGTTCTGGAATCCCCATTGGTCTGAAATTTTGCCTATATCGCGGATATCTGTCAGGTCCAAAATCTGTCGTTTCCCTGATTTTCCAAATTCTCCTCTCTAGCTCATTTTTTGCGGGAATCCGTCTCTGGCGGATTTTCCCGAAAGTTGATGAAACGTAAAGAAATATGAAATAATTGGATTCATTTACAATTTACAATGCATTTGATGATTATTTCATGTCATATTTGGATCTCCCATGTGAATTTATTGATGGAAAGTTATCAAGTTTAATGATTAAGTAGGTGTTTCTTGATTTTTTTCGTTGGAATCTGATTGGTCTGGAATTTCCCGAAATTCCTCTCTAACTCAAATTTCGTGGATGGTCTTGAAACCCGAAATTTGTTATGGTCATTTTATATGAATTTTCATAACACCTTGACTATATGAGATGCATTCTAATGGTGTTTTGATGGATTAACCTTGCTTTCCTATGGTTTTTATTATGTTTTCATGTTGAATACAGGTTGAATCAAGCAAAGTGGCAGTTGGGTCTTCATTGTCCGATGCGGAGAGGATCAAGCTGGACATTAAGAGCAAGGTTTCAGAGAGCAAGATCACTTATGTCTGGTTAGGAGTCACTGATATGAATGTTGGCCTCTGGGACTACGAGGAATTTAAAGCAAGAATGGAGGCCGAGGATCCTCCTTTGGTGAATAGAAGGATGATGGAATCAAGCTTGTCCCATGTAGTCGGTTTCCCTTCTACAGTGTAATGCTATGAGCTGGTCCTTGAGTGCGCCAGACACTATGATCAGGATACATAGAGGATTATTGGACCTCAAGGGAGAGTTGTTGCCAATCTCAACCCGGTCTCCATTGCCCAAACATTTGACATGCCAGATAGATCTTATGTGGTGGGATTCACCATTGAGGTAGCTCAGGAGTTCTACGATGACCAGATTGTGAAGTCACAGTAGCTAATCAACTCCTGGTTGGAAAAGCCCAAGTCTCATTACTCCAAGTTGCCTAAGCAGTTGTTCAGAGCAAAATTCAGGAAGGAGTACTATGATGCCATCACATTTCTTAGTAGGGTGGTTGGATTGAAGAGTGCTAGTACATTTGAGAATTGGATGTGCCATGCGATTGTAAGGATGGAACAAGAGAAGATTAACTACCATTGGGCAGGGGTTATCAGCCAGGTAATCCACAAACAATTGACCAATGTGTTGCAGACGAAGACCTTCACAATGACCTCATATTTGGTCTATGCACTTGCTAGATTCCATCCCTACAAAGGGTTGGATACAAAGGGAATTTTCAGACAAGATATCATCTATGAAGTTTTCCCTCAGTTGTATTTAGGAAGCTCAGACTATAGGAGGGAAAATGATGCATTTACCATGCATATTACCAGAATGCTTTAGGAAGCAGAGCACGTTAGAATTTCAGATCAAGTGAAGGAACTCATCAAGAAGTATGGAGCGTGGTTCATCCAGTTCCCAACTTTCTCCTACATTCAGATTGATGGCTGTCAAAGGGCCCCATACAGACTTCAAAGGTATCCCACTGACCACATCATATTGTTGGAAGTCACCAGGTAGATTTGTGACTTCGACGCCATTGTCAAAAAGGACAAACATAAAGCTGAATTAGGTGGAGACTTCCCCTTGAGGATTGGCACTAGAGAGGTTTGTCCTTCCATTGGTTCCGCCTAGGCTTCTGAAGAAGAAATGAGTACTCTTGGTTTGTCCTTCCACTCCGAGAGGTCCAGATTTGACATCATAGGAGAGGCTCAAAATAAGGCCAGTAGAGAATATAGCCATAAGGTCAATTTAGAGGACTACTGGGCCAATTGTGGTGATGAATATGAGGTTAGAAAGAAGTTCTCTTGGCTTCCAGTTGATGCAGTCCGATTATATAATGTAAGGGCGGTGCCTGATCAATTGGAGGATGATGGGAACTTAATTCAGGACCATGCCTATGAAGCAGTAAAGGACAAACCAATTGGTGATGTGGATTGGTTGGAAGAGGAGAAGACAGAACTAAAACAATTGATGGATCCAGTCCTCAAATTTACTAGGATGTGGCTCAAACACACGGTATGGGAGTTGGAAAGCAAGGGAGTAAAATGCACATACGACCTGATGGGAGACTTAGATTCCCATTCCACCTCTGAGGAGTCCACAAGGCAACAGGATCCTAAAGGTAAAGGTAAACTGGACTCTCCTGTCAAAATTAAATCTAAAGGCGTTCAAGAGGAAGAAGCTTAGGGAGTAGAAAAAAAGAGGAGGCCAAAGGCTAAGAAGAGGACAAGGACTAAGAAGTTCGAGCAGAGTCCTGAGGCTGATGCTCCTGTGCCTAAGAGGAAAAGAATTGTCAAATTGACAGAGAAGGCTAGCTCCAGGATTGGGGAGGAAGAAGTTGCCCCACCAGTGATAAATGTTGAAAGCTCAAAGGAGAAGGCCAAAGTGTATGCAAGGAAGTCTAGGACTCCTTCTCCCAGGGACAGTGTGCCTAGGGCTGACCTTACTCTGGTGGTTTCTCATGAGGAGCAACATGATGATGTGCCTCTCGCTCACGAAGCTCATGGTGAACCAGGTGAGGAGGAAAATGTTGTGGATCATCCAGATACTGAAGGTGAAGAATTTCATGAGGGTGATCTTCATAGTGCAGAGGTGGAAATTGAAAAGATAATGCAGTCCCCTATGGTTAGACATGCAGACTCTCCTGTCAGAACTAAAGAAGTTGAATCTCCTCCGAGGGAGGTGGAGGTAGTAAAGGTTCTCTCACCTACACATGAAGAGGATCATGCTGAGGGGAAGGAAAGTGAAATGGATGAGACCTCTGAGAAACAAAATTTGAGTGAGGAGGCACCTAAGGATCAACAAGAAGAGGAGATGGGGCAGAGCAGGGTGTAATTGGAGTCCACTATCCCTAGTTGGCTGGAGAAAGAAATAAAGAGAAAATAGGTAGTAGTGGAGGATAGTCCACCGAACTGGGATGCATTACTAGCCAGGATTGGAAAAGATAAAGGTAAGAAGAAGGCTAGGGTGATCTCACGAGTTGACAGAGATGAGGAACATAACAAGGTTGTTCATATTGCTACCCCTGTTCTAGATAAAAATAGAGGCGATGTGGCTGGAAATGATTATAATATACAGACTTTTAATCTTGGGCCTACATCAGTTGAGTAGGATATTGAGGACTATTAGGTCTCCAGTGCAGTTATTGTGGATAGATTGAGAAGGGAAATGAGGACCAAGCAGGAGCTGAAGAGAGAAAATGAAAATATCAGGAAGTGCTTGGAGGAATTAATGAAGCCATTGTAGTCCATTAATCCTTCTTCCTCTGCTACCAATCCTCTGCCTCAGGAGACCATAATTGAACTAGAAAAGATGAAAGCTTCCACCCTTGCCACTGTGAATTGGTTGAAAGGGGTGCAAGAAAAGGGTGATGAGGCTATTAGGGAGGTCTTTTCAACTAGGAAAGATGCTATCATGGCGATTGAATGGTTAAAACAGGTGTTGGCACAAGATAAGGAGGATACAGACCTCCTTCTATAGAAAACCAAAACTCTAATGGAATACACCCGAGACAGATTGGTGAGTGACGGGATCCTTCCTTCTTCCAGAGCTGCTGAGCCATGGGAGTGGTTTGAAGCATTGCAAATTAGGCAGAAGGTGTTGAAAAATATTTACAAATGAAGGAAGCAGATTGATGACACCCTAACTGGGGTTTACAATGTTTCCATTTCCTTCTTTGAAATCATGACGGGAAGAAGAAAGATCACGCCCAAGTACTTGAGCCTAGAACAATTGAGAGAATGGTGGCATGATGTATATGCACCACTTGATGATGGTTCTGTTTCTGAGCACCAACTGGATGATGCGGCCACCTACCTCACAGTTATTGATAAGCATGTGACATATAAGGTAGATTGGGATAGGTCGGTCAAACACTTAAGGACGAGATTGCGTCCATTGAGAGGCGACTTAGGGTTCTGCCAGTACCACCTGTAGCTGACTTAGATGCAACATTCTTGAAGCTACATGAAGAGTCAGATTGGCATGGGGATAATAGGGAAGAGAGCTAATGATGGGCTACGGCGCGATTTGTGCTTCCCTATTATCTTCCCGCATGTCTGAGCTGCACAACGGATCTCAGATTAACTTGGACAAGATGTGCATTTAATGCCAGTTTGACCCATTTCGAAGACTCTCTGGGCCGGGTTGTTGTGCTGAGTTATTGCTGCAAAACCCTTGCCTGGCCGACGGGTTCCTGGGATTTCTATAAATTGGGCATGTCACCTCATTTGTAAAGGGTTAGAATAGTTAGAAATAGTTAGAAGGTTGGAATTTGTAACTAGAACATAGAGCAGAGCTAGTTAGAAGTAGAGTAAGTTAGCAGGTAGTTGCCCTCAAGCAAATATTGTAACAGAAAGCTAGAATTGTTGCTACAGTGAACAATTTGAATACAAGAAATGACATTGTGATTTGGTGCCATACTTGTTTCTTTTGTTTTGCATGGTTCTTGTTATTCCATCTTTAAAATTGCTTTGAGAAGGTTAATGTTTAGGTTAGATTTGGGTTCAATACTGTTTGTGATTTAATACTTGAATGTTGTAGCAATCCTTCAGTCCATACTTTTTGCAACCAACTGATTGTTAGTTGCTTTGCAAAGTTAGCCTGGACTTTATATTCTGTATGCTTAAGTTCGATTGTGAGGATTTGTTCATTTTAACTGCAATAGGGTTATTTGAATGAATATTTACAATTTGAAAATCTTAACACCTCAGAAGATTGCACTGTTTTCTGTGAGATTGTAGATTTATCTTGGTCAAGTAGAAATTAGTTTTGAAGGATTGGTCCATTTCGAGTATTGGTTACTTTCATTGTTAATCCTAGGAGTAGTATTAGACTTAGAAATCTCTTTGAAACCCTTCTCTTTTTCTATTTCTTTGATTATTGGGTTAAAACTAGGATTGAAGCATCACCAGATTGTTAGATCTGATAAAATTGATTAAAATTTTTCTCGTAGTAAGGTCCCATTGTGATTACCAGCATTTTCACATTTCGTTACTGAGTTGTTTATGCACTGTCAAGACTTGACATTAGAGACCTTGGGGTTATCTCTTGAGGCTTGCCGATAGAGATTTACCTTTCAAGAGAGATAGGATATCATATTCTGTTTGGCTGTTATTGTGCAGAAAACATGATCAACAAGACCCATTAGCCATTAGTGGCAAATGAGTCCCATTTTGAGTCATTTTCGGGGTTTGAGAGGGAAAAATTAGGTTTTAAGTTGAAATTTTCTTCATGTTGGCCTATGATGAGGTATAATTAGGTACTAAGGCACAGTTGTCTATAAATAAGTGTTTTTATCCTCATTTTACATCTAATATCTCATTCACACATCTCTCATCATTAATTCATCATCTATCTTCTCATTCAAGTCAAGCAAGCTAGGGTTTCTTCATTAAGATTGCTTCCTAGGACATTCAAGGGAAGATTCTACATATTTTGTTGCAGAATTTCAAGATCTATCACCATGGAAAGGTAATATATTCTGTTTTGCATGCTTCATTCCATTATTTCATAATTTTGGTTTAATTACCTAAATGGGGTTTGACCAAGGCAAACCCCCATGCCCTAACATTCAACATTTTTTCTTCTCTTCTTGTGTGTTTGTATATTTAGGTCCTTTAGAAGCTTGGAAATCATTGTAAATAAAGTTGCAAAGTTTTTAAAGTCTTCTATTCATCATTCAATTCAAAATCTCAACAAAAACTCATTTTCAGACCTGAATACGACAGTTTCGGAAGCGGACACCTGTAGGAAGCAGAAGTGCAGATTAGAAGCCTCAAAATCCACCTTTGAAAATTTAGAAATTCAAAAGTGGACTCATTCACCATGGGTGGTGAATGAGTCCCACCACAGGGTCAATTTTGAGTTTTCTTCATTTTTTAGTACCCTTTTGTCAGAAACGGGTTCTGACATAGTTTACTAGAACTAGGACTAATTCGTCCAGAATGGTGAATGAGTTCCACCAGGCCTAAATTTTAGCATCAACAACATTTCAAAAGAAATTTCCCATCCTCATCAAGGTTCTAGGGGCACACTTTCAGTCTGATTCATTTCTGTTGCATTTTTCCATTCATTTGAAGGTGATTTTGCAATACACGTGTTTTCAAACAAGTCATATTTCTTAGGTTTTGCATGTTGATTCAATCAATTATTTTATATAACTACATTTAGATCATCTCATTTAGCTTATATAACATCACACATATCCTAATTTGAATGAACATCCTAGATTTTAGGTGAGGGATCTATCTCTTTCCATTAGGTGAAAGACCCTAATTGAGTAAAAGAGACAAAGCATTCCTAGTCCCTAAAAATCTATGGTTCATTAGAAACTAGAATCCATTCTACACATATTGAAAAAAAATGATTTTCAATTAGTTTTCAAAATTTATAGGGGTAGCACGGCCAAAATTTTGTTTTTCAAGAAGTGTCCACTTTGAAATTAGTAAAAAAACAAATATTCATTTAAAAATTATCAGAAAAATCAGGCATAAACTACATACTGTTAGCTAATTTCTTACCAAAGTGATTTTAAAAATACTAAAAATATGTTAACCTTTTGAGGGAGCCACAAAATTCGCTATGTTATGTTTTTCTGACAAAAACAACACCAATTTCTGTGGCCCCCTCTTTTGAACCCCTTAATCTCTACCATTCTTTAAAAAAAATAGTAATTTAGAAAGTAGACTCAAAGCACTACGATCCTTGTTTTTGTTGCATCTCAAAATTTTGAGTGTAACTATCCCCAATTTCACATCCAAGGTCAATATTTCTTGATTTTAGAAAAAAAGTGGCCACTTAAGCCCCCTTTTTGGCCCCCCATCTTTTTGCACTTACCCAAATATTTATTATTTATTTAATTATTCTCATCCTATCCTTGAATTAAATAAATATTCATTATTATTTAATTATTTTCTATTCACATGATCCCATTAATTAAATAAATATATTTTTTATTTGATTAATTTCCCCTTATCCCTCAATCCTTGTCCATTTAATCTTAGTCATTGATTCCATTCACATGAATCATAATATAAACTTGTCATCATGTGACAAGTGTCCTCACATGATGAACTAAGACAAGTCAAACTAACTTTCCATCTCATTCATCCATTTCATATCACACCTCTTAATCCTATCCATTCACATAAGGGTATGCCCTAATGCACTTCATAAACCTAGCCATTGTCCCTCATGTGACACTTGTCACATGCTACCAATTTTCATCCAAGCCCTTATCCTCTTTCAATCCTATCCATCCATTAACCAATGCATCTTATTATTATGCTGCTAATTTTATATTTACTTCTCTCATTTTCTATCTAATCTTCCATTATCATATCCTTATCTATCCATTTGATCATTCATCATATCATTCCTATCATCATGCTAGTTGTATAAGCAACCACATTCCTCCATCAACACATCAAAATAGCAAATAAAGTGGAGCTAGGGTGCACTCTACTTCAACGCCATCTGAGGAGAAAGAAGGGTTTTAGGTGAAGGTATTGTGTGTGTATTGCATTATCTTCCTTTTATATTACCTTTTATCCATTTTCTTATCCTCGCCTATTTAGGGAATTCACTATGAAAATGGGAGGATATTTTTCTTCGAATTGATCATACATGCTCCTCAAGACTAGATATAGAACAAGAATAACCATCAAAGCTAAACCTATCTCTAAAGACCATGTATTGAACCATATATTCTTAGCCCTATTAATATGAATTATTTCATGTCTGACCAAGAATACTATGATTCTCTTTATGAGTTTATTACATGATTAAATGAAACACTAGACATCTTGCTTGATGATTAGGCAAAGGAACACTATGAGTTTGATCCATATGAGCATATGAAAGAAACGAGGTTGGTTACTTATTCCATACATGAGGAAGATTAAAATTTACCTAACCTTATGAAGTCTCAAGAATGTTGCAAAGGAGCATAAAAGATTCACTTTGATGGCTCAAGAAGTAAGAATGGTGTTGGTGTTGGTGTCATGATGATCTCTCCTCATAAAGAGAGATACTATATTCTATGGTGTTTTGATTAAAAGGTTATATACATATATAGAAGTAGCTCCAAAATAATCAATATGACTTTGAAGATTTATGGTAGAGTTTCATCTAGGTACTAGTAAAAGTACCACCTTAATATATATGATAACTAGAGTTACTCTTACCAAAGACTCATTTCAAAAAAAAAAGAAGAGAGAAAATAACATGAAAGATCATGGGCACTTCACTTGAGAAAAAGTACCCAATCATAAAAGCTTTCTCCAATTCTATTCATCTAAATATCTAGTGGCATATTATGATCAAGAAGAAATAGATTGGGATCTCATCCATCACATATCAAAACCTTTGCATAGTGATTTACTTTAAAGTGATGTAATTCAAGGGGAGCATGCATGTCTTTGACACCTAGTGGCTAAATCCTAGATGTAAGACCTAATAGGCATAACATAAGACCTTTAGGCATTATATGTTCCAAATTCAATTCAATGATTGGTTGTAAGGAGTTTCCATTGAGGAATGTGCATAATAATGACATATCTAGATAACCTTAGGCATAAATAAGATTTGTAGGAATTTTAACACCTTGGGATATTTAATCCTTGGATGTAAGAAATAATAGGCATAACATAAGACCTCTAGGCATTATATGTATAATTCCTACAAATTTCTATTAAAGTTCTCTTTATTAATCTTCCACTTACAAAAGCATTGTATTAAGTCCTATGGGCACATTATATTAAGTCATACGAGCACTATATATATATATATATATATATATATTGGCGAATTGCTACTAGAGAGGGTAGCACTCTTAATTCATTGAAAACCAAGTTTTACAAGTCATAATTTCCACCTTTTGTGGAAGATCTAAGTACCATTCGGTGTTTTACAACTGTAGATTTCTTTCTCTTAACCTCAGTCCAATCGTTATCACAATGAAAAGCATCTGGATTATCTTGCTCTACGCCTACTAAGAGGTTCTTCCCCCCTAAATCACCATATTTTTGGCCATTCAAATCACCGCTCCTAGTGATCTCATGGCTTGAAGAAGTTGCAAAAGGAGTTGAGTTCATAGAGGCTACATTATTTATGGAAAGATCTGCTGCAATCTTTGTTTTTGCTGCATTGGAATCAGGCGAGGCTGGAGGACGATGCCCAAGAGGGAAAGGGGAGGAAGACTTGTTTTCCTTTGAAGAAGAGTGTACAGATTCCTTGTACGGATTGGGTGGGATGACGTAGTGCTGAGATTCTGCCCCAATCCACCATGTTGGTTTGCTCAAGATTGAATCTCCAAAAACATGCTTTGACTTACATTGGGAGGAGAAATGTTTCGTTGAGTAACAATGCTTACATCTGAATGCAATTTTTTCGTAATCACTAGGTTGCCTCCTACATCTTTTTCCCACTTTCAGCAAAACCTCTGCTAGAAGATAATTGGCTAAATCCATTTCAACACAAATACGAGCACAGTATATTAAGTCCTATAGGAACATTCTATTAATTCCTATAGACACATTCTATTAAATCCTATGAGCACATTTTATCAATTCCTACAAGCACTATGTAATGAACCTGGGGTGTGGCTGATTTGAGGAGACTTGAGCTCTAATAAAAATCTTTATAAGACCTCACATATATAGCATCATTTAAAACACTAGGATTATAAATTATGACAAGATGATTTTCATGTGATTTGGAATACACGCTTTTCATTTTGGCATATATTTTTGTCCCTATTTATCACTATCAAATAAGACCTATACGTTATTGGGGTACTTGATTTTTTTATTTTATGGAAATTGACATGTGATGTCCCCTATTAATATTAAGAGGAAGTGTTAGAACATAATGTTATTGGGGATCTTACCCTTATAACATTCATATGTTGTTTTAATATAAAGTTATAAAACCTTGTATATTATATGCTTTATTAAGCATATCACATTTAAAATAAAATTGTAATCTAATAAATATTAGATTTTTAATTATTTATGAATGATGGTTATTAAATAGGTGTGATTAATACTCCTTTAGGAATTTTTCCACTCTTTCTTCTATATTTAATGGAGATTTTTCTCATTTGAGAGTGTGACAATTTGAAGATTGAGAGTGAATTGTATCACTATGCACATGAGGTATTATTAAGCATGTGGAAGTGTGAAGAAGTGTTCCCCAGGTTCATTCTATGTTTTGATAGACTATTTTGTAAGTGTTTTAATAAAATGATGCCTTATGAGGTTTTTTTTACCCGAAATGGTTTTCCCCATGTATATTTGTTAGCCCCATATATGAGTATGCTTAATTTTAAAATTTGTGCCAAAATTGGCAATAGTCATTGTGTTGAACCCATTGCAATGAACAAGTTGGTGTGAGTGCACTTAAACACCTTAAGAGTCAATTTTTTTGTCAATTTGGAGGTGATTAGTCGTCTATGTTGTGTGCAGTTTGACCTTGTTGAGCTAAAACAATTAAATATCAAGAATTGTTTGACATGGAAGACAATAACTTTGTAGAGGTGTTCCCAACATCTTTAAGAGCATCGTGACAAGTTTTCAAGTCAGAATATCTTTTAGTTTGAAAGATGTTAATTATCAATTTCTCGACAGGCAATTTATGAATTTATAGTTAAAATATGAGTTTTCAGATATCTGAAGTAAAAATAATTAATTGGTTGCTTTATGGAGCTACTATGCACTATCTAGTCATTTTTAATGGAAGAATATGCCTCCAATTAAAAGTTATAAAATTTTCAAAATTTTCATGTTGTTGATCATGGTCATGGTTATTGCAATTTTTTTTTTGAAATAAACGAGTTTTAAAGTTTTATTTAAAAATTTGACACTTTATCTTGGTTCTTAAAACCTCGACATATGTTTTTAAAATGGAAGAAAAAACTTAGATTTTGTAAGTCAAAGTTTCAACGAGGTTAGAACACCTCTATTGGACCTCAACAAGGTTGTCACAACCTTGTTGAAGCCCTACTCGCAACCTCACAATTAAAAGGTCTTCAAAGGTGTTGGAATTTTCATACTGTTTCATAACCATTGGTGGTCTACGAAGTGGTTGTGAGAACCACTCAATGACTTGACACACACTTTGAAACTCCACTCCTATGTAAAGCATCATGCGATCGATGAGGCATCTGTCAAAGAATAATAAAAGAAGGATCATTCAAAGATCATGAACAAGAACATACCAGTTGGCATGTCTATAAATATGGGAATACATATCATGTAACCTCATGGAACAAGGCCACAAGTTATGCATGAGATAGAACTCCATGGCCAGTGTTCACCTATATCATGCCTAAATGGGAGATTTAAAATAGGGTGTGGCCACCCATAGATCAAACTTGCATACAAAATATCATGCAACAACCTCAAATGTAAATTAATATCATTCAAATTTCTTATATCCCAGTGTAATAGTCAAAATCACAAGCTTCTTTAGCAATGGTTGATGCCATGTCTAATTTGGAAATACGAGGATTTGAATCTCAATGATGATATAATAACTAGAACAAGTCAATGTAGGCTGCCATTGAAGAGTGTCTAGTGCAATTTGTACAAAGGTTGGTGATGCTAGTCCCATTATTGGGCATCAGGCAAATTCACCGCCATGACAAATTCACCTCAAGGAAAAATCCGCCACCATCAATTCACTGCCACGAAAAATTAATTACAAACTTTTAATGTGATAAATTTTCCGCAATGGTGAATTGCTGGTGGTGAATTTTCCTTGAGGTGAATTTGTCATGGCGGTAAATTTTTCCGCGGTGAATTTTCCAACTGTGAATTACTGACGGTGAATTTTCCTAAAACCCCATTATTGACATAGTTTTTGTAAGCATGCTTCAGTATTTTATGCATCTCCCTTGTTTGAGAAACTAAGAAAGGGAAAGTGATATTTGCATCAGACATATAATGCTCAAGAAAATTATATAAAAGGTATTCAGAAGATGCAGAAAATAGTGTATGTGCCCCAAGAGAAAGGTGGACCAAGAAATAATGCTGATATTAAGAGTTATTTACGACTGTGTTGCCCCAGATCTCTTTTTACAGTAGGCATGTTGATTCTTGTATTGTTTTCTAAAGGATTTAGACCATACCAAGGAAGTCATCGTGAATGCTGGTGCAATCAATCGTGTAGTAAACGTGCTTTCAAGATAAAGAAGAATATTATGTAGTCCCACTTTGATATCTAAATCCCACACGTAAAACTCATTCTCAAACAATGGCAGATCACTAGATGAGATTTCAACATCACCAAGGAATACAACATATGATGCACATGTAAGTAGAACTCCAAAAGTAGAATTGAGCTAAAGTTTATTACTAAGATTCTTATAACAAATGAAATTATCTTCCCAACAAAACGCACGTCTACATCCCAACTTTCTATGATACCTACAAATGTAACATCTTCTCCATATTCTCAATATTGGCGATAAGGAGTGATATGAAATCAAAGGGTACTACTTGGTGAATATTCTTGTTGAGGGAATCGTTTGAAGGTACAAACAATTTCAGTCATGATAATAAGCTTGAGAAAAGTGGCTTTGGCATCAAAAGTTATTGTTAAATGATTAAAGGGCAAGTGTGAAGAGCAATGCTTTGATGGAAATAGAGCCTTGCCAAAAGTTATAGTGTAGGAAACTTCAGACCTCACGATGTGATCGCTGTGGGGTGATCCAATGGAGGATGGTAAAATAAAAACTCCACAAAACTTGTTTCCAATTTTAATAGGAGTAAAGCATAAAGAAAATGTGAAGAAAATGCTTTATAAGTTCTGTCCAAAGAACTTTACTAGGATGCTATTCTATTATGATGGGGTAACAGATAAATTGTGGGAGAGGGCTATTCATGTGGCTGCAATTAATCAAACTAAGTGGTAGTTTGTGAAAATGCTCTTACATCCAGATATAGTTTTCATTTACAATCCTTTGGGATGAAGACCTTGGAGTTGAAATTTTCAATGCAAATAGATACTTAACTATTATGGAGAAAAAAGGTTGGAAATTTCACAACCTTCTTTGGATAGATTTAAATTAGAGGTTCACCATGAAATCACTTCAAATATTAAATGATCAATAGCCATAAAAGGACGTATAAAACTTGAGGTGGTCACTTATGCTTTGAAAATAGCAGCAAACCTCCTTGTACTGGATGGGTTGGAAATTTCACAACCTTCTTTGGATAGATTTAAATTAGAGGTTCACCACGAAATCACTCCAAATATTAAATGATCAATAGCCATAAAAGGATGTATAAAACTTGAGGTGGTCACTTATGCTTTGAAAATAGCAGCAAACCTCCTTGTACTGGATGGGTAGAGATGATGGCTCATGTATTCTTATAGGCTACATGGTGTTGTACAAAGTGTATGACTAGAATGATTTGATCCATGGTTGGGGAATTGATATGAAGCTTGACTATTGCATACAAAGAGAATGAAGCAAGAATGTTGTGGTGGTTGATAGTCAATATAGTACATCAAGCAATACCCTCTTTGGGAAATAATGTTGCATGCCTATCAATCCAACATGGTGATGAGATAAATGATAGTTCAATATTAACAAATTAATTTGGAAGAAGGAACTGAATTGCCATTGAGTCAAATTCAACAAAATTTGTTCTTGTATCACTGCAAAATTTGCAAAATTTAGGAATTTGATAAGGTCTATTGCCACGTTTTGAAAATATTGTGACCAAAGGGGTATTCTTATTCAAGGAAATAACATGTATGGTTGAAGGGAATTTGAAAGATTCAAAAGGTCCTTAAAAATAAATAAATAAATAATTTATATTTCAAGAAGCAGTTATAGAGGTAGAGGGAAATTGAACTATAAAAGAAAGATCTATTTGTAAGGATAGGAATTTAGTTTTTAGTTTAGGACTAGAAATTTTTGGATGAATGGGATTGAGTTTCTCGTTTTGTACAAAGGAAAGAATCTATGAACTCTTTGATTAAATAAATAAATAAAGAACCATATGGTTGGTTTATGAATCATACATGTTTTTTTGTTTGTATGAGGCAATTTTTGTTACCAAGTTGAATCTACGATATAGTTACCATCAAAGTCAAGTAAAAAATTATGACATTCCTAAAATTACTTTCTCCACCCATGAAAATCACTATAATTTTTTCACAATGCCCTTTGGTCTCACCAATGTTCCCTCCATACTTTAGAGTTTCAAGAATATAGTCTTCAATTGTTATCTTCACAAGTTTATCTTGAAACTTTTGGTGACATCCTCATCTAAAATTTCACTTAGAATAATCATTTCAAGCATGTAGAACCTACTCTCAATACTTTATAAGATCATTCTCTTTTTTCCAAGGCTCTAAATGTGCTTTTTATATACAAGAAGTGGAGTATTTGGGTCATTTTTTTTACAAGAATGCATGCACATTAATTAAAGAAATATTGAGCAATACAACATTGGCCCTAGCCTAAATCCATCAAGATTCTTTGTGGGTTCTTAGGCTTGATAGGACATTACCTTTTAAATATTATGGTTATATAAGAAGACCCCACACAACCTTGCTCAAAAAGAATTTTTTTTGTTTGGAACGAAGCAATTGAATAGGCTTTCCATGCCCTTAAAATTATTATGTGTTCCACCCCAATTTTGGCAATGCATTAATTTATGAAAATGTTTGTCCCGGAATGTGATACCTTAGGGAAAGGTGTTGCAAAAATTTTGATGCAAGAGGCCCAACCACTCACTTTCACTAGCAAGTAATTGATTGGGAAGATTTTAGCTAGATCAACCTATGAAAAGGATATTAAATGACTATCCTACATGTTTTTCACCAAAGGTGTTCATGTACCTTTTCCCATTGTTTCCAAATCAAAATTGATCGTAACAAACCTCAAACATTTCTCACAACAATGATTTTCCTCCCTAGAACTTGTACAAAAATGAGTTATAAATATGTTGGGGCATGATTAAGAGATTGTGTATATAAAGGAAAATGGAATGTATTGGTTAATGCACTTTCCCATAAATTTAAAGATGAAATGTCTATATCTTCTCTTTTAGTTTTGGTACAACCACTTGGATTAAGGAGGTTTCTCATGAATGGGTGGTAGATCCCAAAATTTAGGATATTATTAAAGGTAGTTAGAAGCAAATACATAATCGGGGTAAGGATTCACATGGCAAGGTCAAGTGTTTTAATATCATGATAGAATTTATTGTGTCATAACTACTAGCCTAAGAAACAACTACTCACTAAGATCCACTCAAATCCAATAGCAGGTAACTCTACATTTTTCAAGTCTTACAGATATAACTTTGTGAAATTATTCTAAGATGGATTCACGTAGGATGCCAATTTTTTCATTGACTATGATGTATGCTAATATAATAAGGGAAAAATTTAAAAATTTAAGATACTTACAACAACTTCCTATAAATCTAACACAACATGTGTTGTTATTTCCATGGATTTCATTGTGGGGCTTCTTAAGTTTGGGGTAAACAAATAAATTTGGTGATGGTAGACTACCTAACTAAGTCGACTCATTTTTGTGCCTTACCTCACTCCTACATTGTACTGATAGTATCATGTAACACTTATTGGACATTGTTTTCAAGCTAAATGTTATGCCACATCCCATGGTTAGTGATTGAGATTCTACCTTCACTAGTAACATATGGTAGGAGTTGTTCAAGTTGCATGGCACTTAGGTAGAAATAATTTCAACATGCCATCCTTAAATGAATGGTCAAATAGGGGTTGCTAATAAATTACTGAATACTTACCTTCATTGTTTTTTATTTGTTCAATAAGGATAATGGGCTAGGTGGTTTCCTCTGGAATAGTAGTGGTATAATATCACTTATCACTAAACTACCAAAATGACCTATATGAAGCTTTATATGGTCATCCTCCATCTTCTTGGTCTTCTTATGTTCCAATAATTATAGGGTACAAGTTGTTGATAGTTCCTTATCATATAGAGTGTAGGTTAGATCAAAAACCTTACAGAGAATTTGCAATAGGCACACAATTTAATGAACTAGTAGGAGGATCAACACATGTTAAATTAGAGTTCTGAAGTGGGTGATTTTTTTCTTTTTACATTTGTAACCTTATAGATGGTCCTCTTTGTGCACCAAAGTGGATCATAAGTTGGGTCCTAAATTTTATGGCCTTATTAGGTGATAAAAAATATTAGGTAGGTGGCCTACCAACTAGCCATAGGTGTAGCCAAGTGCGCAATGTGAAACAATAACCTAGTAGAGACATACAAGCACAAATAACCAATGGTTTCTTCACAACTATTCAACCACTTATTTTTTTTAACTTCATCATTGGTTGGTTCATCATAAATCCCCATAAAGTTCGACATTGAATGACAAGTGGGCTTTGTGTTCCCTTCTAAGAGCCTTTTTTTCTTGAATACTTTGTTGATGAAACATCAGCCCATGCTGGCCCACATCAAGAAGGTTTGGAACTTGGAATGTTGTCCAACTCAACCAACTGGGTGGATTGCTTGGTTTAATTGTGCTATCTAATGCACCTCACATTTTCTTCGCATTTATGGTTGTTAGCTAACCATCTATCGATGATGCTCATATGAGGCCACCACCTCAAATCTTCATCGTGACATGGAGGAACTCTCCACAAATCCATTCTCTTCTACTTTGCAGGTTCCAATTGTGGATCTTAAACAACATAAGCAAATTGTTGATAATCATTTTGAGAGAGGAGACCAAATCAAAGGTAGATTGCACCAGCTTAAAGCTGGCGATTGTGCCTCTAAAGAGCTTTTTCACACCCTTTGAGCATGCCATGCTATTTAGGGCATAAAGAAAATCAAAGGTCTCACAAAATGCTAGAGATTCTCCAAGCCTTTTTCAAACATTACAAGAAGGTATTTACTACCCAAGCTACTTCCTTGAAGCATGAAAATGCTTTACAAGAATGTCTTCAAGCAGTCCCTTGTCGACTCTCTACCACCCAAAGCACCTTTTGTGAGCAATTTCTCTCCCTAAAAGACCTTAAGGAGGCTATTAATTTTATGGTGGATGAAAAAGCTCTTGGGTGTGCTGGGTTTCGATGTGAGTTTTACAAATCCCTATAGGATTGTGTCGGGATTAACCTTCACAAATTATATCTTGAAGCTTTTCATTCTCAATCTTTAGGAAAAAATATTAACAAAGGAAACATTAAATTCATACTTAAATTTGGTGATCCTGAAGACATTTGTAATTGATGGTTCATCTCGCTACTTAAATTTATTTCATATAAAATTATAACTAAAGCTTTGGCTCTAAAAATCCACCATCTCCTTCCTCAAATTGTTCATCCTAAGTAAACTGGTTTGATCAAATCCTGAAAATTTTGGATAATATTACTATTGTATGGGAAGGTATAGAATGGGCTTGATGCCCTCAACAAAGGGCCATCTTCTTAAAAATTGATTTTTCCAAAGCATATGATCACATAGAATGGCCCTTTATTCTTGCCATGCTCCAAGATTTGGGGTTTGGACCAAGATTTCATTCAAATGGTCAACATGCTTTTTATAGATGCTTCTGGTTGCATCTCCATTAATGACTACTAGTCTCATGCTTTTGTCCTCTTTCACTCTATCTGAAAATGTGATGTCCTTTGGCGCCTTCTTTGAATGTTCTTGTCGCTGAAGGTTTTGGATATCTTTTGGCTTGCTTTGTCTCTTGCGAGCTAGTCAAGGCTCTTCCTAAGTCAGTGAACCAGCTTGTCAATGGTCATTTTGTTGACAACTCTTTCCTCACTCTTTTGGAAGAGGAGAAAAATATCAAGGAGGTGCTCAAATGTTTAGATACTTTTTTCTTGACCTCAAGATTGGCCATTCAATGACACAAAACCTAGTGCTATAGCCAATATGCTCTTCCAATGCCACATTAGATTCATAGCTTTGGGTGGGAGTGGAGTGATCATGGGGAAGTCTTCAAATTTTTAGGCATTCCCTTTGCTTTTCAAGCCTCATTGGTGACACTTTGGACCATGGTTCTCACTAGAATTGAAAAGAAGCTTGCTTACTCGATTACCAAGCCCCTCTCCTTAGCAGGAAAGTTTCAAATCTGTTCTAAAATTCTTGCAGCCACCCATGTGTATTACTCTTCTTCTTGGATTCCTTCTAAGGCTTCTTACTTGAAGCTTGAGAAGCTTCTTTGAGATTTTCTTTGGTCATCCTTTGATAACCATAAGGGTTTCTGCAAGGTGGCTTGAGAGTTTTTTTGTCTCCCTCATGAGTCTGGTGGGCCACTCAAACTTCTTTTTATTTAGCATCGAGGATCTACTCTCCATGTTAAATGGATCATTCATGCCCTTTTTGGCAATGGAGCTTGGAAGATTCTTTTGTGGTATTACATCTCTTCAGGCTATTCGGTCAATCGACGTTCTTGGAAGGGGATAATATTTCAAACCCTTCTTCTCAAGAAAGAGGTTGTTCATAGATTGAGGGCACTTCTATTGCTAAGAGCATTTGGTGTGCTTGGGAGGTAGTTAAACCTTGGCTCTTATGGGTTAGTTCTAGCTTTAGGGATGGAATTTCCTTTAACCAACACAATCTCTGATGGTCTCCCCTTCTATATTTTCAAGGTTTTCCTTTGGCCAAATTTCCTTGGGTTAAGGCCTTATGATTCCATAAAAAAATATTCAGAGCCCTCGAGATTTGTTTTCTATAGCTTCCATGAGTCTCGTGTCATGGGAAGAGCTCAAGGCCCAATTCCACCTATCTTAGTCAGAATGAGAAATATATGATATGGTTATGACTTCCATTTTGGTGTAGATACTTCACAAGGTTGGTGTTCATTCTACCAAACCATGGTGGAAAGATTGGCACTGGAGCCCAAATACTGCTTTTTATGATTACACATCACATCTTGTGTACCATTGGCTTTCTTTGCACCTTCCCATGGTGCCTAGTTTAAATCAGCGATGACACTTGTAATATTGAGCCTCTATTTGACAATGCAGGTTTCTTAATATATGGTTTACTATTGTTGAGCCTAAACTTGCCCAAGTAGCCTAGTGTATTCTTCTCCAAGGCTTACCCATGGGGCTTTGCTTCAACATAGGCATCCAGAACCCTCATTGCCCATTTTGTGGACAAGTAGTCTTTTAAGCATCTTTTTTGGTTTTGTTGAAGAGCTCAACAACTCTGGAATTGGATCCATGAATTCTTTTGCCCATTCAGGCTTGAACCATTCCCTTGGAAAATGGCCCTTTTGGGGGATTGGTCTTGCATTCCCCATAAGTATACCCAGTTATGGCATGCTTTCAAGATGGATATTCTCTTTAACATATGGAAAGATATAAATTTTGCTATATTTTCTCATTGTACTATTGATCAAACTGTTTCACTTTATTCTAAAGCTATCATTGGCTCAAATGTCTTCTTATAGATTTAGGTGCAAGCTAACAAGGTGGCCCTAGAGGTTGCTCACCTTCAGGAGCTACTTGATCATTGGGGTAATGTCATGTGCACTATTGCTAGAGTGCCTCCCACTCCCTCCTCCCCTCACGGTCGCTTTCTTGCTCGTGATCGATGTTGAGGGAAGAGCCTCTCGACTCACCACTCCTCGTCTCCCAAATCCAAAGCTCCTCACCATTGGGTTGGTGGTCGTATAGTGGCTAGTCATGATCTGTTCGATGACACTCTTCTTCCCCTCCCCCTAGGGGTGCCACTTTTGGGTGGCCTTTTGGGGGTGCAGGGTCATCCATTAGTGGTGCCTCTAGGTGGCCCTACTCATGATTCCTCCAAGTGGCTTCCTCAATTAGCATTGGTGGTCTCTCCAACACACACTAACGATAAAGACAAGGATGTTTATAAAGAGGATGGTTGGGATGTTCCTAACGTCACTCTGGACCCTATTGATGTATGTGGTAAGTCGGGTGACTAGGATCCTCCACCTCCTCTGACTGTTACTACTTTAGCTAATTAGTAGTTTTTTTGTTGTTTTATGACTTCCAGGCCTTGCCTCATTTGACTCTCAAGGTGTGATCTTGTATCCACCCACCCTTTTTCTGTAAATATGTGTATATTATTTTCTAATTAATGAAATTTTGACACACTTATTCATCAAAAAAAGTTTTATGTTTTATTTGGTGGATTGTTCCTTCAAAGTGGCATTATGAACTTAATACATACACATTCCCTTGCTATTATTTTCTATGTATACTTGTGTATTGTCTTTATTTTCTTTATAGATTCCTTATAAACAACATATGTTAGATGTGATTTGAAGCCATTTATATGGTGCAAAGTCAAGTTAAAATAACAACACATGCTTTGTTTATTGATCTAGTGTACAACCAAATCAATATAAGCACACCAATGAGGTTGGACATAAACGAATATAGGCATATCAATAAATTAAAGACAAATAGATAGACACACACATACATACACTACACTTCACTTGCACACATAAGAAATAACTAGAATGGTAACACGCTATGCAAGAAACTAGGGATATTTAAATGTTAGGAGAATATGACATGCATCTTGGAATGTAAATAAGAATGGAGATGCAAAGGATGCTATATAGGAGAAGGGATGCGTTATTTAACTTTTGGTGGGATTTACATCATAATTAATATTTAATTAAGATGCATTATTCCAATCTATACAATTGCTTGGTTTTGTCATAAGTGGAGAGATACACATAGAATCACCACATTCAACACCATTATTGACATTTCTCAAATTTGAAAACTAGAAACAACCTTTTTAACTCAAATATATAAATATTGACATTTTGATGCTATAATGTAGACCCCATATTTATAATGGTAACATTTTAAAAAATATGGTGACATACCATTATATATTTTGACGTAAAATTAAACTCACAAAATAAGTCTTATACATAATATATACCTCTAAACTTAAGTTGCACAACTATTGTTCCAACTTTTTAATGTAGAGTCCTCCATAATATATATAGTATTCAAGACACAATAAATAAATAGAATATTTTTAATAATATCCACAAGACCAAATAATCTATAAAGAAGAAGAACAACAACCCAAAAAAAAACACTTCAAAATATACTCTACAAAAATTAAATAATGTCCACTTTTCAATCTCAAACCTTCTCCTATTAATCTTAATAAAAAAACCTGCAGGAAAAGAAAGAGGAGAGGAAAAAACGTGTTGGTCTCTCTTTCTTTTTCCCTATTATCACTTATTTCCGGGAACTTCAGGCTTTCCTCCCGGCTAAAACCCTATTCCGCACTGCATAAATACGAAACAAAAACACAGAAAAAAAGGATCAAAAAAGAAAACAAATCTCGAGACAAGCAAATCGAACTAAAGAATATGAATTCCGATGCGTATTGGCCAGAACCAGAATATGAGCCAGTTTCTCCGCAGCTCACGGTTTCGAACCCCATCCAAGGCTATTCCCCCAAGATCCATGAATTCCTCTGGCCGGATCCCCCGCAGAAGAGAATTAAGTTCATGGACCCCACCCAGACCCCTTCTTTTCTGCCCTCTGAATCATTCACCCTCGGTTCTATGGGCGCCCATGCGCCCATGGGCTCCACCAGGCCCGGTGGCAGTTTCCTGCAGAAGACCAGGCTCTGCACCAGGTTTGAGGCCGGGACGTGCACGTTTAATGCCAATTGTAACTTTGCCCACGGCTTGGAGGAGCTGCGGCAGCCACCTCCGCGGGGTTCGAATCCGGCAGGATTGTTGTCGTCGGCTGGGGCGAGGCCTGGGCCGAGACCTGTGAAAGTGAAGCAGTGTAAGTTTTTGACGGAGGCGAATTGTCCTTATAAGGAGCGGTGTACTTTCTTGCACCAAGGGGAACAGGGGCAGGGTCCGCTTACAAATGGAGGCGCTTCGCTGCCGAGGTAGGGTGTCTTGAAGGAGTCTTGCATTATTTTATTTGAAGTTTAGAAATCTCTTGGCAAATATTTGATTTGTACTCCTTTTTTCTTCCCTTCATGCTAATAAATAATTTATTGTTTTCATTGAGAGATTTCTTCGGCATGTAAAGGTGATTTTAAAATAGTGCATGGTTTTGAAACTTTAGATGTGAGGTTCTTTTAGTCGTAGAAATAATTCGAAGACAACATATATTTCAGTCGAATTCGTTTTAGGGGGGACCTTAGAAGCAGGAAGCAAATTTTGAGATTTAGTTTTTTTAATTGATTTTTCAGCCACAGAAGGGGGAAGGGGAGGTCGAATAAGGTGAACCTATTTTGTTTGGAGGGGGCCGGGTGGTAGGGGAGGAGGATACTTTTCAGAACCAGGATGAAGATTCTTAATTAAGGATGATTCCGTAGAGTTTAGAAATCTTAACCATTTTTTAGGACGATTTTTTGTATAATATGATAATATATGTGAAAATTTATTTTATCGAATTGTGCAAGTTAATTGTATTAAAATATTATTAGTAAGGATAATTTAAGATATCCGGGTTCATCTGATATATATATATATATATATAGTGTGCTATTTATTGCTATGTAAGATGAAAAGCATCTCATCCTTCAGCTCTGCGAGATGCTCTCATTGCCGAGGGGTAATTAGCGAAAGGGTGGTGTGACATAAAGCTCTTGTACTCCTTGAAATTACTTTTCATTAGGCTCTTTCTAAACAACTGAAAACATTCCTTCAATACAGAGATCTCTTTCAATATTTTTTATTGAAGATACCTCCCATATTGCCAATAGCCCGAATTTGATCATATGCAGATATTTCTGTGAAGGCAATGTCATGCCAGGATTCATGTATGAATTTATTAACAGCCATTTTCCCAAACATCTTTCTTTCCATGATGTCAATAATGGTCACGAGGAAATCTTCAATGATAAAGTTGTCATGAACATGGTTGCTCTTGAACTTCTTAGCCCCCATAACAACGATGATGACATTCTCTATTGAATGGATAACTACATTGAATAGTCCATTGATTTGTATTGATAGATCTTAATTGATGCACCCATACTGCCTACTGCTAATAGTTAGTCTTCGGGCCATCATTGGTGGAGGGAACTAGTGACTGTGTTGTTATTGGGAAATTCTTCCATGCTTTTTCCGCATGTCCTATTATATTGTATCTAGTCTTTCTTGGATTTTGAGATCTTATGGGCATGGCAACGATCATGGGTACACCAATGTGATCTTTGTTGGACTGCATTGGCTATTCCTTTCGATTCATTGGTTTCTTGTGGGCCATCCCAAGCATCGCACTTGTAAGACATGACCGTCTCAGCAATTTGTTCTGTGGTTCAGTTGGCTAGAAAATCTGTGGCCTTGTTGGCCTCTTAATAGATATGCCTCGTTGAATAATGAAGGCCATTGAGAAGGGGGCATATAAGATAAATCTATTTTTTAAATTTTCAGTTAATGAGGTTTCTTCTTGTGATGGTGTTGATGCAAATCAACGAATTGCCTTCAATTTCAATCTCCTTGATGCTTTTCTGAATACATAATCCACAATGTAGTGCTTCCATTTCAGCCTTATTATTTATTCTGGGCGGTAAATTCTTTGACATTGTCTAGATGAGGATTCTTGTCGTGTTCCTGATGATGCAACTCGCACTGGAGACCTTGGGATTACCTTGCGAGGCTCCATTAAAATTTAGCTTCAGTCTACCACCTGGAGGGGCCAGCCATTTGGCTTTCCTTCTTTATCTTTTGAGTTTTTAGTACCATTTTAAAAAATTGATCAGCTGAAACTTTCAGTGATGTCCATACCTTCATGATCTTATCTCACTTTTGCATTTTAGAATTCACAAATACCAATCTCAATCTTCTTAGTTACTACATCTGCACTCATTGGTATCTTAATTAAGATTCTATGATTTCTTCCTTTCCACAAGTGCCATACAACCATGGACGGGCTAACAGACCATAATACCGCCCAAAAAGACTAGCATGGAGCCTTGGCCAACTTTGAAAATGCTCCTTTATATCCTTTTGCATTGCGCCTTCCAAATTTAGCTTCCCTAATAACCTGTACCAACATTTGCTGGTGTATGAGCAACTCAGTAATAAATCATCAGCATTCTCTTCGTTACTCATACATATTGGGCATCACAATGGGCCTTCTATTCCAATAGTACATAGCCTATCCCTAGTCAAAATGCATTTTTGCGTTACTGTCCATGTGAATGTCCCAACTTTAGTGAGACAATTTGAGCCCAGCACAGATCTACTGACCATATGTTGTTGGGAGGATTACACCGAATCCTATATCCCAACTTCACTGAGGAACATCCCAATCTTGCTCCGCTCCAAATGATTTTGTCCTCCTTTTGAGTGATAATGATTCTTCTATTCACCAGCTCCTCTATGTATTTGGCTTTTGCGATTGGGGGTATTGGTGCATTGCTGAAATATATTCATTCCCACTCTTTGCCATGTACCGCATCTTTCTCTACTAGATATAATTTGCTAGCTTTTCCCCCCAATCATCTTCCATTATTTCTTTGCATTCATTGAGTTTGGGGTGATTAGAGAGGGACTGAAAACTGTTCTACAAATCAGCCCAAATATGTATATATATTGCAAAATAGTTTTTGATGAAAATTGTATAAGGATCCTGGAAAAATGACAATATTGTGATAGATATGCATAATTTGATGAATCACATGCTTCAGGAAGTATAAATTTTTTGACAAATATTTTTCTAATATTAAATTCTTAGATTTTTGGTGAAAGTTCATAGACATTCTTTTCCCAAGAGTTTTCTTTTAATGTTATTGACATTTATGTTATACTTTGTGACTCATCATTGGGATGAAATATGAATGAGGATAACAAACAAATCTCCTAATGTAGATAACTCAGGATGAAACCTGAATTAGGATTACAAATAAAAGTTTTCTGTATGGATAACTCTACACCAGAGCATGAGGTCGAAAGAATGTAAGGAGCTCTTATTTGTAATTCTTAAGTAGGGAATCTCACAATTTAAAAAATTCCAAAATGTTGGTGAAGTTATTTCAATATTAATTTGAAGATTTTAGTGATAATGTATAGAATTTGTTTTCATTGCAAAAGATGTTGATGAAAAGTGCATTAAAGATGTAGGAAATTGATGCATTAGGCCACACTAATGATGGATGGATCACAATTAACAGTTCATTATATATGTTTCTCTCTACAAGTACACAAGGTTGGTCATATAAATGAGGAGCTCTTATTTGCAATCCTAATACATCATTCATGTTCCAACAAAATGTCAATTTCCTAAATTTTTTACCAATTTTTTGCAACAAACTGTGGAGGATTGAAGTCTTCTATAAAAGCTTTTTATTGTTTTCTGAAGAGTTTATTATTCTATAGAATTTTTGGTGAATATTCTGTTTCAAATGGTGGAAATTTCCTTTGAAAAAACTTAACAGAAATAATCTATAAGTGGAAATTAGCCACTGAAATTTTCTCTACCATCAGGACTCCCTTCTGGAAGACTAAGCTATGCACTATGTGGAAGGCTGGGCAGACCTGTAATTTTGGAGATAAGTGCCGTTATGCTCATGGATTAGCAGGTGTGCAATGACGTCTTTGTTTTTTAAAACAATTAAAGCATTTGTTTTTTAAAATATCTAGTGAATTCAGCTATATCAGTAATTTTGACATTGTTCTTGATTCATGTTATCATGGATGGTTGTATTTTTTGTTTTGGAAGTCTTGGGCGAGGGTATGTGTTAACTTTCATGTGTTGTGGAGTATGCTTGGACAACTTCTTAAGATTGATAAACATGGGTCACACTTGAATTTTCCCCCTAGTTGTTACACCACAATCTTGCCACATGCCTGGTGGAGTTAAGGGCTGCCTCTACTGCAGTAAGGGATTAAACTTGGCTCATGCTTATACATCACAACTCTGTCAATAGGAATGTATGGTGATTTTGCATATATTTGTAGTTTTAGCTATATATATAATATTTCACATTAGTTAATAAAACAGGCTACCCAACTTAAGCCATTAAGGCGTGGAATCTGTCTGCTGGTACCAGCTAAGACAAAATAGACCATAAAGAAGTTGCGGCTGAAATATACCGAACCAAATTTTTTTTTTTTGATTTTTGAATGCAATTACAACAACATACACCCGTTAGGGTTAGCACTTAAAAAACCAAAGCGATGTAGAATTCAACTCTAACCAAGGATGCGCCAGATGACGGCGAGCATATGGTCAGAGGATCTCAAAGCAATGCGGAAAGATTAACTCTAACCAAGAATGTGCCCGAAAAGGACGAACATATGGTCAGAGGATCCCTATCAACTACAAGTGCTGAAAGTAAACTCAACACCCAGAATGTGCTTTCAATCCTGGAGTGGAAATGGAGCTACCATAGGGCGGAGATGCTAAGAAACTACAATGCAAATCAACTGTAAATAGGCAGCAAGCCAGCCTCTTCCACTTATTCAGTGGGTGTTACAAAGCATGATGAGAATGATGAGAAGAAATGCTGACAGTACTACTGTGCAGCTTACAATATAAGAGTTTTGTCAGTTAAGCACAAGATAAGAATGTACAGCCTGAGTTGGCCTAACGGTGGAGAACTTGTACTCTTGAAAGAGAGGTCACAAGTTCAAATCCTGCAGGGGGTAAGGTATGTACACCTCATATTGTGGAGCACGAGTTAGGTGCCTCCCTCAGATTTGGGAGTATGAGGAGTCCCATATATACTGTAAGCTGTCTGCAGACCCAAAAACAGATTGCCTGGTATTCGTGGACTATAAAATAATAATAATAATAATGCTGCAATAATGTATAATGCTATCCTTAATGCTCTCAATGTCTCTCCTTTCAAAAACTAACTCAAATGATGAATTCTATGCAAGCTGTCATGACAGAACAGTGACTGAAATTACTCAACCAGCAACACAGGAACTCAATGAAAAGCTCATAACTCACTCATTTCTCACTCAAATTGCATGAAATCTGATGCAAAGTACTCCTAGTATGAAGGCGCCCAGGTTGACAGCAGAAAACTGACCCAAAACGTTGATATTTATTTTTGGCATGAATCCCAAGAAAACCACAAAAAGGTACAGCTGCAAGGAAGGGCGATTTTGACATATAAAATTGAAGACTTCACAGAAAAATCTCAAACTTCACAGAGAGGGGCGCCCTTGTCTAGCAAATGCATGGGTAAACTACCCAGAACCCAAATAAAATCACACAAAGACTTATAAGGTAAAACTCCAATCTGCAACACAAACCAGCAACTCCAGTTTTTTGATTATTTTGCAAATATAAGGATTACAATGAAGAAACAACCGCTATAAGCAAACTCACTACCAAATCACTCAAAAGCAAGCAAACCTCTCCACTAGGTGCTATCTCACAAGCACGAAGTTGAGCCAAGCTAGGAGGCATTCATTCGTCGAAGCAGTCCAATACCATTTCAGCAGCATAACATTACTCGAGATATCAGATAATCCAAATGAAGACCCAAGACCTCCTTTTATAACTTTGTGAAGACTCTCCAGAAGCTTCTAGAAACCCTAACTTTTTTCAAATTTGAAATAACTTCAATTCCCTCCAAGATGGCGTCCCTTTTTCTTCAAGGTAATTTTGACTTTAATTTAAAATAAATTCCTCCACAAGATAGGCGTCCATTTCCAAGCATTGTTTTTTGAGCCTTAGAAAAGTATAAAATATCCCCATGAGGCGCCACCCCTCAAAGACCACCTTTTAAAACAACTTAAGTTCAATCACTAGGCTAAGGGGGGGGTCAACAGCAAAATATAACATTAATACATGACTTTATTAAAATAATTCGAACTTATCTCTCCAATTGTGCCCCCAAGCCAAAAATGAATAAGCCAACTGAACAGTCTGAAGTAGAAAGCCAACCGTGCCGAAATCAACAGAACCACTGCCAGAAATAGAATTTACTAAAAATAGTAAATTCCAGAAGGTGCTCGGAATAATACCAAGAAAATTACATCACCGCGAAGCCCACAAAAAACCCATAAGGAATCCGCAGTTCAAACACCAATTCACGAGCAACAGCAACCTTCAGACATGGAACCCTAATCAAACCATCCGAGTAGCCTACGGGTCACCAAAATAGGCCAATGGTCAACAGAAAAGATCATACTCGAGAAGGGGACATTATAGTCCGCCCTCCCCAAGATTGCTTGTCATCAAGCAATCGCAAACCTGGATGCTGCAGAATCTCATCATTCTCCCAAGTCGCATCCTCCATAGGCAAGTTCTTCCACTTCACCAAATACTCTCTGATTGTTCTTTTTCTCAAAGAACGCTCTCTGGAATCAAGAATCTCTTCAGGAATCAAAACTAACTGTCCTTCTTCATCCAAAGGTGGCAACTGTGATGAAGCAATAATGTTGTGTCCAAGTGCCTTCTTGATGCGAGACACGTGGAAGACATTGTGCACTTTGCTACTCGAAGGTAGCTCCAACTCATAAGCTATTGCTCCCACCTTTCTGATAACCCTGAACGGCCCATAGAAGCGAGGTTTGAGCTTCTCAGCTCCACTCTTCTTGAGAGTAGACTGTTTGTAAGGCTGTAGTCGAAGATAAACCATATCTCCAGCCTCAAAAGAGCGCTCAACACGCCGCTAATCAGCGTACATCTTTTGCTGATTCTGTGCAATATGAAGATTGTTCTTCAATGATTTCAAGATATCTTGACTTAGCTGTAACAAATCCTTGGCTTGAGGTGCTTTGCTATCACCAAACACCAAATCAACAAAGCTAGGAGCCTCATAACCGTAAAGAGCCATGAAAGGTGACATCCTTATTGACATTTGAAAAGAAGAGTTGTAACAATACTCGCCTATGTGAAGCCATTTCACCCATGCTCTTTGTTGTTCTGAAACATAGTTCCTCAAATAACCTTCCAACCACTTGTTCACTATCTTTGTTTGTCCGTCAGTTTGAGGGTGATAACTAGTGCTTGGAGTAAGCACTGTACCACTCATTCTAAAGACCTCTTGCCAGAAGGTGCTTAGGAACTTGCTGTCCCTATCACTCACAATGTTTTTTGGCAACCCATGTAATCTAAACACCTCATGAAAAAACAGATCTGCAACTTGAACTGCTGAAAAAGAGCTGATAATGGCAAAAAAATGAGCAAATTTTGTTAGTCTATCCACTACAACATAGATACAGTCTTTCCCTTGGACCTTGGGCAACCCGATGATGAAATCCATTGATATGCTTTCCCATTTTTGATTGGGAATGGGGAGAGGTTGCAGCAGACCAGCAGGTAGAGTATGCTCATTCTTGTTCATTTGGCAAGTGGGACACTCTTGAATGTAGCGTTGAACTTCCCCTTTTAGCCCTTTCCAGGAAAATCTTTCTCGAATCTGCCTATATGTCTTGAAGAACCACTGATGACCAGCAAGTGGGATGTCATGAAATGTCAACAAAATCTTCTTTTTGAGCTTAGAATCAGCCACCAAAAAGATTCTACCCTTGTAATGTATCAGCCCTTCAACCACCTTGTACCTTTCGTCATGAAAAGTACCCTCAATGATGCTGGTTGCAAACTGATTTTTGGCATAATCAACAAGCAACAGGGTCTTCCAATCAGCAGTAAGCTCACATAATGAGCTCAAATGAGGCCTTCTGAATAAAGCATCATCCACTATGTTGTTTTTCCCCTTGACATACTCAATTTCAAAATCGTAAGCTTGAAGCTTACTCACCCATTTTTGTTGCCTCTCGTTCAAATCCTTCTGATGCATGAAGTGCTTGAGACTATTGTGATCAGTCTTGACCACAAACTTGCTTCCCACCAAATATTGTCTGAATTTAGCTAATGCATGCATAATGGCAAGCATTTCCTTGTCATAGATGGAGTAGGTCCTCTCAACACCTCTTAGTTTTCTGCTCTCAAACACAATGGGATGTTTGTCTTGCATCAAAACAGCCCCAACTCCTTCACCGGATGCATCACACTGTAGCTCAAAAGGCTTGGAAAAATCTGGAATGGCTAAAATCGGGCAAGAACTCATGATCCTCTTAAACTTATCAAAAGTAGTTTGAGCCTTTTCTGACCAACAAAAAGCTCCCTTTTTCGTGAGGTCAGTAAGAGGAGCAGCATTCTGTGAATAACCCTTCACAAACCTTCTATAAAATCCACAAAGGCCCAAGAACCCTTTCAAGTGAGTCAAGTTCTCAGGAGGTGGCCAATCAACAATTGCCTTGATCTTTTCTGGGTCAACCTTCACTCCTTCAGCACTGATTATGTGACCAAGGTAAAGTAGCTCCTTCATTCCAAATTCACACTTGGATTCTTTGGCAAACAAACTCTCAGACTCAAGAATGTTGAGCACTTCCTCCAAGTTCTTGAGATGTTCTTCCCAAGTCTTGCTGAAAATCAGAATGCCATCGAAGAATATCAACACAAACCTCCTTAACTACTTTTGGAAGACTCTGTTCATACAAGACTGGAAGGTAGCAGGAGCATTAGTCAGCCCAAATGGCATGACTAGGAACTCGAAGTGACCATAGTGACATCTGAAAGCTGTCTTCTCAACATCAGATCCTCTCATCCGAATCTGATAGTAGCCCGACCTCAAATCTATCTTCGAAAAGAACTTGGCTCCATGTAGCTCATCAATGAGCTCATCTATCCTCAGAATGGGGTATCGATTTTTGATAGTGCTTTGATTCAAAGCACGATAATCCACACACATGCGGATGGTACCATCCTTCTTCTTCACAAGAACAACTGCTGAAGCAAAAGGACTCTTGCTTGGTCGAATGGAGCCCATCTCCAAAAGTTCCTTAATGTTCTTCTCAATCTCATCTTTCTGTTTCTTGGGGTACCGATATGGAGTTGTGATAACTGGCTTAGCCCCTTCCTTGAGCTCTATGACATGTTCCGAACCCCGTTCAGGAGGAGGTCCAGGAGGTAAATCAGCAAACACTTTACTCTTCTTGGTGAGTAGAGACTGAATATCAGGAGGGTAGTCTCTCTTTGTTTCAACCAAACTAGCAGGAAGGAGCATGCACTCTGCAGCCCATTCAACTTGATCTTGCCGAATCAGCCTTGCCATTCTCTTGAATGACACAATTCGAGGACCACCATTAGACATCCCTCTGAGCACCACCTTCTTTCTATCGGATTGAAACTTAAGCTCCATAGTTTGTAGATTTAGGGAGATTTCTCCAAGTGAACGCAGCCATTGAATGCCTAGGACGGCATCTGTATCTCCAATGCTAACCACATAGAAGTCATCCTTGACTTCATAGTTGCCCAATTGCATGGACATGTTTGAAATCTTCTTGGTGCATGAGATGTGAAACCCATCAGCAACCATAACTCTGAAGCCTTCAAAATCTTCTGTTTGCAGCCCTTTCTTTGCCACCACAGCTTCATCAATGAAGTTATGTGTTGCCCCAGTGTCAATTAGAGCAACTATTCGCTGCCCTTTAATCATCCCTCGAACTTTGAAGGACTCATTCTTCTGAAAGCTCGAAAGTTGAGCCAATGTACCTCCACTTCCCTTTTCGTCTTCGGACTCTTCTAGAGCTCTTTCTACCTCGCTGTCCTCAAAATCAGACTGCTGATTTGAAAAATCAGAATTGCTTTCTTTAGCTGAATAGTATTCAATTTGATGAAACTTGACTCCCTTTGGGCAAACATGATCTTGGGACCATTTTTCCCTACAACGGAAACATAACCCCTTTTTTCGGAGTTCGTTGAGAGTCTCTGGATCCAACCTTGTGACATGAGGTTTTTGCTGTTTGAATTCCTTATGGTGAGGTCTCTTTCCTTTGTCCTTCTTGTGAAATGATGGCTTGGATTGAAATTTTGATTTAGGAGCAGCCCACTCCATATTCCTTGCTTTCTTCATTGCCTCTTGTAAGGAGGGTGGATCAAAAGCTTTAATCCAACCTTTGAGTGGTTCCATCAATCCTTCACTGAATAGGATCACCAACCGTCTCTCCGTGATTCCAGTGACCATTACTGAAAGTCTCTGAAACTCAGCTATGTAGGCATCAACTGTGCCATACTGCTTTAACTGTGCCAACTCCCTAAAATGCACTTCTGGATCCTTCTTCTCGAATCTTTCTATGAGTCTATTGGCGAACTCATCATAGGTAGTGATAGACCGATGACCCAAAGTGACTAGGCCATGGTACCACCACTCATGCGCCACCCCGTCTAGGTGCAGCGTAGCGAACTTAATTGCCTCCTCTTCTGCCATGGGTCTAAGGGCTAGATAGTTGTCTAACTTCTGTATCCAAGTTCGAGCTGAACTATTATCACTTCCGTCAAAGTGTGGAAGTGCAACCTTGTTGATGGCTTGATACAAATCTCTCTGTATAGATGTTTCCCTATATTCATGGTGTCTTCCTTGTCCTTTATTCTTCCTTCGAAGGTCCATGAAATCACTGAAAGACATGTCTAGCTTGACTTCATCAGGGAGAGTATCATACTCAGTACGGCCGATTCTCAACTGTTCCACAAATGATGCATTTTCTTCAGGGTTAGGTCGAGGGTTTGCTGGTGCTAGAAATGTTGGTTTGAATGGCCTGGAAGAGATGTAGGTGCTATTAGAAGTAGGCTGAGCTGTGTGACCATTATGCTGGTTGGAGGCACCGTGTTCTCCCGTGTGCCCTGGATTGTTTTGTGGAATTGGGTTCTGACCCATTTTCCCCATCATGAAAGATACCATGTCCATCAAGGCATCCATTTTCCTCTCAAACCTTTGTCCCGAACTTGGTGATCTTTCTTTACTCTTCCCACTGTCATTCCTGTTGCCCAAAATTCTCTCATTACCACCTGAAGTCCTTTCATTATCCCCCATTTCTCCCTCTGGTGAAGATTCACGATTTGCTATTAACACTTCTAAAATTGTCTGACCTTCCGGAACTGTAGGCCACTGACGCTGTTTGGTATCCCTCTTGTATACCCTTGCTAAGTATCTCCGTTCTTTGTCACTCATAGAAGGCTGGTTTCACAGGATGGCAGGATGCATGGCTCTGATACCACTGAAATATACCGAACCAATTTTTTTTATTTTTTATTTTTGAATGCAATTACAACATACACCCGTTAGGGTTAGCACTTAAAAAACCAAAGCGATGCAGAATTCAACTCTAACCAAGGATGCGCCAGATGACGGCGAGCATATGGTCAGAGGATCTCAAAGCAATGCGGAAAGATTAACTCTAACAAAGAATGTGCCCGAAATGGACGAACATATGGTCAGAGGATCCCTATCAACTACAAGTGCTGAAAGTAAACTCAACACCCAGAATGTGCTTTCAATCCCGGAGTGGAAATGTGCTACTATAGGGCGGAGATACTAAGAAACTACAATGCAAATCAACTGTAAATAGGCGGCAAGCTAGCCTCTTCCACTTATTCAGTGGGTGTTACAAAGCATGATGAGAATGATGAGAAGAAATGCTGACAGTACTACTGTGCAGCTTACAATATAAGAGTTTTGTCAGTTAAGCACAAGATAAGAATGTTCACAATGCTGCAATAATGTATAATGCTATCCTTAATGCTCTCAATGCCTCTCCTTTCAAAAACTAACTCAAATGATGAATTCTATTCAAGCTGTCATGACAGAACAGTGACTGAAATTACTCAACCAGCAACACAGGAACTCAATGAAAAGCTCATAACTCACTCATTTCTCACTCAAATTACATGAAATCTGATGCAAAGTACTCCTAGTATGAAGGCGCCCAGGTTGACAGCAGAAAACTGACCCAAAACGCTGATATTTATTTTTGGCACGAATCTCAAGAAAACCACAAAAAGGTACAGCTGCAAGGAAGGGCGATTTTGACATATAAAATTGAAGACTTCATAGAAAAATCTCAAACTTCACAGAGAGGGGCGCCCTTGTCTAGCAAATGCATGGGTAAACTACCCAGAACCCAAATAAAATCACACAAAGACTTATGAGGTAAAACTCCAATCTGCAATACAAACTAGCAACTCCAGTTTTTTGATTATTTTGCAAATATAAGGATTACAATGAAGAAACAACAGCTATAAGCAAACTCACTACCAAATCACTCAAAAGCAAGCAAACCTCTCCACTAGGTGCTATCTCACAAGCACGAAGTTGAGCCAAGCTAGGAGGCATTCATTCCTCAAAGTAGTCCAACACCATTTCAGCAGCATAACATTACTCAAGATATCAGATAATCCAAATGAAGACCCAAGACCTCCTTTTATAACTTTGTGAAGACTCTCCAGAAGCTTCTAGAAACCCTAACTTTTTTCAAATTTGAAATAACTTCAATTCCCTCCAAGATGGCGTCCCTTTTTCTTCAAGGTAATTTTGACTTTAATTTAAAATAAATTCCTCCACAAGATAGGCGTCCATTTCCAAGCATTGTTTTTTGAGCCTTAGAAAAGTATAAAATATCCCCATGAGGTGCCACCCCTCAAAGACGACCTTTTAAAACAACTTAAGTTCAATCACTAGGCTAAGGGGGGGTCAACAACAAAATATAACATTAATACATGACTTTATTAAAATAATTCGAACTTATCTCTCCAATTGTGCCCCCAAGCCAAAAATGAATAAGCCAACTGAATAGTCTGAAGTAGAAAGCCAACCGTGCCGAAACCAACAAGACCACTGCCAGAAATAGAATTTACTAAAAATAGTAAATTCCAGAAGGTGCTCGGAATTCCAAGAAAATTACATAACCGCGAAGCCCACAAAAAACCCAGAAGGAATCCGCAGTTCAAACACCAATTCACGAGCAACAGCAACCTCTAGACATGGAACCCTAATCAAACCGTCCGAGTAGCCTATGGGTCACCAAAATAGGCCAACGGTCAACAGAAAAGATCATACTCGAGAAGGGGACATTACAGGCCAGGTCCTAAATAACAAAGCCGCACCTGGGACAGATTAAAAACCATAATTTGTCATCTAAGACAGAGTTATCATTACAGTTTACATCTCATGAGAATTTTAATAAATGGCAGCCAAAAAAATTTATACAAGACTATCATTGCAATTCTCAATTAGCAAAGCCTTTCTCCGAATCATCAACAGTTTCAAGTGCTGCTAGAATGGTAGTGTTAAGCACAGGATTAAACTGCATTAAGTGGTTGGGGAGCATATCGAGTGCTGGTATAGAGATTCCCTTACAGGTCAGCAATAAAACAGTTCTGTCATAGCTGTGCAGTTGCTATCTTTAATTTAGTCGATGTACATTAACAACCTTTAATCACTGCTCTTTACTGCTCTTTAACCTTCATCGTTGCATTTATGATTGCTGTCTATTCATTAGATTATCTAATGATACAATCTGCCTTGGATGTGAACAACAATCTGTGGCCTTTGGCCTTCATACCTTCATGCAATCTTTAGTATCAATATTATGCCCTTCTCGCCTTTGACATCAATGACAATATTCTTGGATAACAAATTGTTTCTAAGTGACTTTAACATCAATGACAATTTCCAACAATCTTGTCCATATTGTTTGACGTCAATGACAATATTCTAAAAATCTCACCAGCAATCTAAGCTTTGGCATTAGGGATAACAATCTTGTTCATATACCTTCTTGACATCAATGACCACATGTGTATACACCTTTGACATCAATGACAACATTTCTAACACATATTTGATGAAACTCCACGTAGCCCCAGAACATGTCCTTTTTGTGAAGAAGTATTTGATATTCAGTCCTCTTTTGCAAAAGTGAAATTTAAACCTTAAATTCTGGAATATATAATTGGAGTTAAAAAATTGAAATGAATCTGTTTCTATTCTCACAAACAAATTTAGATTAATTCATTAATCTGAGACAGTCATGTTTCTTGCTTGATATAAGCAGAAGCATTTTAGAATTTCAACAGGCGTAAAACTTGATAATACTTGATTTAAATACTAAGCAAAGGAGAACATAAAGAGAGTGCTTCACTTCAAGGTCAAACTGAAAAACATGTTAAAGTCCAATATACACGTGCTGTTGTAGAACAACTGTCAGTTTCCTATAATGTTGATTTTCTGTGAGAAAGAGGAATAACTCCCAAATAAATAAACTAAAACCTGGTGACTTAGTTAATTAGGCAGGAAAGTTTTTTTAATTCAGGAGTTTGAGAATTTTCTAATTGTTGATGATGGTTTGGCTATGCAAGGGGTTGATTGTGTCATCTCATCTTCTGTCATTGTCACAATAAAATGTTATAAAATGTTTCAATCCTTTTTGGAATCTCTATGTGATACAAATGATTTGATTCTCCTCAGCATTATTTGTCATTTGCACACTTTACTGTTTGTGTGGATATATCTTTGCTCAAATGTTGACCATATATAATGCTTATTATTTCTGATATGCACAGAACTGCAAAAGGTTGGTGGAACTTTCCATGGTGAGAGTGAATTTGGAGTTATGAGTGACACAAAACCTAGCAACAACTTTACTGCATCTTATTCAGATCCAACGGGATTTGGCTACATGAATGATTCTGCTGTCTATGGCCCAGATGGAAATGTATCAATATCTGGTTTTATATCTACTGAAGCAAGCATACCTCCAAATAACACCTATCAAGAGATAAAGATACACACATATCAAAATCCTCAAGAGAACACCTATCAAGAGATAAAGACACACACATATCAAAATCCTCAGGAGGTTGGTACTACGATTTCTCCATACAATAGATACACTTCACCACCAAACGAATGGGAAAAGTCTGGCCTAAGTGTTAGGTCAGAGGTTAGTAACAGCCAGATGTATGGTCAAGCAGCACGGCAAGGATCTTGGGTGTCTCATTATCATATAAGTGATATAAATTCTCAAAGGGAGGAGGATCCTAGTAGTTCTAATTATTCAAAAAGTCAGTTGCATCAAAAGGACACGGTGCCATTCTTCAGAGGTGCCACAAGGAATGATTATCAGCCAGAAGTGAGTGTGGGAAAGAGACATTATGAGGATTTGGATTCTGTACCTTCAAGGAATGCAGAAGACAATTTACATGGCTTGCAGAGCAAGATTGATTATTATTCTCAGGGCTATGGATATGATGATCAACAAACTGAGCCTTACAGTTGGAGTGGGGGTTTGTAACAGCTATCACATTTACCTGGATGGTATTCATTCTATACTCCCTTTGACTCTGTTATGATGTAAATATTTTTTGAGATCTTTATGTCCATTTATCTTGCATTTATTCTCATCTTCCTGGAGGAGAAAATGGCATTTGAACTAATATTGAGACGGGACCCCTGGTCTGCCTATGCAATATCCTTCATATTCATTGCACTCCTATTTTGCAAACTATAAAATTTAGGTCATCGTAGATTAGGTTGTCACATAGGATATCAAGGTTTTAATGCTCTGTAAGTGCAATAATACATCCAATAAGTGCAAATATCCCATGTTAACTAAATGTTAAATTGGAGAATTTTAGAGGTGCACTATGTGCCTTGCCCAGCCAGGTATGGGTGGAAATGAATACTTTGGCTGGGCATGCTGTGTAAATTGAGACAGATATTAAGTTGACATTTGCCTCAATTAATGGCTATTTGAAGATGGCCCATAGGGTTGTGTTATATGCCCTGCCAAGGGTGGATACCATTGACTTGAGTTGATACCCATTTTTACGTCCATGATGGTGCTGGAAAACACTGGCACATTTTGATCTATATATAATTTGGTTTTCAGGTGTGGTTATCCTATACTATCTTTGTGAAATTTGTGTCATTCTCACAAGATGCATGGAAAATTTCACTTAAATTTCTGCTAGATTTAATTTAATTTTGTTTGTTGCCGTCACTTTCAAATAACTCAGCATATTCATCAATAGTAATTTATACTTTGTAGAAGAGCTTTTTCATCTCTCATTTTGCATATTGACTGTGGTACTTGCAATTGGCTTAATTTATATGGCTTACAAGGTAGTAGCTTTGCTAGAAAAAGTTGAATTCAATGGTAAGTAGTTTGTAACGTAATCTTAAGCATTGCAACGTATCACAAGGAGAAAAATGCCTAGGAAGGCATACCAGTGAAGACAACACTTTCCAAATGCTGTTTACCAAGATAGAGGATTCCAAACCTTTGAAAGATAAGTGTTTCTTTATTGGTCAATTTCCAGAAATCTGTGATGGTGACTGATGTTCATGCATTCTTGAATCTTTTTCTCTTTTCTGTGTGATGTGAGAGTGCTTTATTTCTTACTAAATTGCTGCTACCTGTCATGCCCTTATCTATTTCTGCTGCATGAGATTATACTTGTTTCTTCCCAGTATTTGGCAAATATTACCTTTTATGGTCAAGTTGATTTGTGCCTGTATACATGCTTTCATGCTAGAGCTATGTTTCATTCTGGTCTGATACACTGATAGTATGCATCTCTTGGAAATTATGTTCTATCGTCTATATGATCTTTTGAGAAAATTTTGAGCACAGAGATATATATTTAAGGTTCTTCTCACATTTTTCACATCTTGTCTTTAATGTTGTTTTTAATTTTCTCCCAATTCTTTTCATAAGGAGAAATTACAGCTTGATATCTAATGATATACAGCTGGATGCTGTGGATGCCCATATTCAAACTATATGGCTATTTAGGCTTTTCTTGTTGAATAAGTTTACATAGGTAAATACTGATTACAATTATCAGTTGACAGCGTTTTCCGATGGGTTTACTGCTTGATAACTAATGTCCATCATGGTAATGAGTTAAATCTTAAATGTATTATCTTTATCAAAGATTGTTATATTTTTTTATCTTACCGTTGAATATCAGTGAATGTTTCATGTATTGGTGCACACTGACAAATGTATGGTTTCTTTAGGTTCAAATACAACTTTGTTAATAACAAGCATGCACAGAAAATGCAGAGATTATTCAGTTTACTTTAATACATGATCATGTTTTTTTTTGTGAAAGTGAAGGAGGGATGGAGGATATGGAATTCTATTGTCTTCCTTGCTTGTGACCTTTACTTTTGGAAGTTGTTTATAAAGATAAAATATACACACACCTTCATATATGTGTAGGAAAAATAAGGATTTAGTTTTTGAACAAATATATAGGTACCAAACCAATTAAATTAGGTCATTGCTATGATAACTCCAGCGACTATTTATCAAGAATGTTGGGTGTACATGAATTGCCAAATCAAACAACAGAAGGCAAAATTTGAAGTACTTTAGCAATCGCTTTGTACAAATTTATTCAAGGATGGGTTTGTAGTGCAATGCAAAGACTAATTAGACACATTTACCAATAAGAGTATCTTAGTTGATTCCTTCAATGCACCAGATTACAAAATGCTGACAAAGTTAATGCTTCTGATTTTAGCTGACGTAAGAAATCCACCAAATACCAAACCTGAAGTCCACGTTTTCCTTTGTTTTAGCAACTTGTATGCCTGCTTTGATGGGTTATTCTTTGCTCTATGCTTTCTTGATAGAGAATTCAATCTTTTGCCAGATTTTGTAGATCTTGTATAGCTTTTACTTACTGTGCTTTTCTTTTATATATAGTATTTTTTGGTACTGAAATGAACGAAGTGACATCTAAAAATTTTAAGATCAAATATTGTCTGAAATATCTGAATTCCAATTTTTTGCAAACAAGAAAAAGCTGGTTGATAAATAAAATTTGTTGATAAGAAGAACAAAACTTTGCTCTAATACTTCTATTACACAGTGCAGGGAATGCTCTCCTGTGAGCACATTTGTGAAGGAAAATCAATCTTAAGTATACCATGTGCCAGTGCAGGTAGATCATTCAAATTTACGTAAGAATTATTTTTAACAACAATTATTGCCATACTTTTAAGTAATCCCTCTCCTATGATGAGACATGCTCCTAGAGAGATGTTTCTATCAAAACTAACCTATTATTCCTTAATTATTCCAATTGAATTTTTAGCATTTGCATAGCTTTATTTGCATTTCATTCATCAGTCTATTGCCGTTGCAAGGCTCTATTCCTTTATTCTGTTTTACTTGAATAGGTTTATGCTTTATTCTCACCCTATTTTCCTAGAATAATGTTATGTGGTATTCTAGCCTTATCTTTTTGGGATAACTTATGCTCTGTTCATATGTAGCATTCTCCCTTGTCAAGACCTAGCGAAACATGTTGGGTTTGTTAAAAGCCTGCACCTCTGGATCTGGTTGGTCCTCTACCATTTTAAAGAATGAAGGGTACTAGAGTCTGTCAGGTTCCTTTTGAAACACAACTTCAACAGATGCATATTTCTTTTGCACTAGGGAATGCTTAAGAAACATTATTCTTAGCTTTTTCTCTATCTCAAGGCCATTTATCTGCAAGACAGATATTGGGTGCTTTACAACTGAAATGATGCATCCTTCATTTTCTTGTCCAGTTGCAAGACAGAATGATGTGAGGGACTTGTATTACCAATGTAAACCATTAAAATCAACACTTTGGTAGTTATAAGCAGAGGGATGATAGCATTTTCCCTAGACGTCACATTATTACTACAATTGCATTAAATCCTTGTGCACCTAAACTCCTAAGTGCACTAGATGTACCATGTTTATCCAGTTAGTCTCTTACAGACCAGTTTGCTAGGGCAAGAGTGTTGGGTATTTACTTTTTGTTTTTATTTAATAAATTCATCCCTTCTGGATCACTATCAGTAACAACTACATGGCGGGACATTTAAATGCAAGCATGGAGTATATTCCTGTAGAACCACAACCTAACTTGAGAACAACTTCACTTGAAATAATATATAAGGGTGTGCTGCTAGCAATGATGCCAACATTAGATGATTTCTAAGTTCTAACAGATAAGCCTTCATTTGAATGTATGTTGACACTCCTTTAATAAAACATCATGCTATTTTGATTCATTTTTTAGGATAGCTTATGCATTGTGTGTATATAGCATTTTTCCGTGTCAAGATTCCTAGTGAAGCATAGTGGAGTCTGCTCCTCTTGATTTAGTTGGGACTGTGTCAATTAAAAGAATGAAGGATACTAGAGTATGTCAAGTACCTTTTAAGAGACAGCTTCAATGAAGAGATATTTCCATTGCATGCGATATTGTATAACATCTATATTTCCTAGCTTTCTCTCTATCTACAGATCATTTATCTTCAAGACAAAAACTAAATGCTGATAATTGAAATGATGCATTCTTCATCTACTTGTCCAATTATAACGTTAACATTGTAAAGAATGACGAGGGTCTTGGATTTTCAATTTTCACCATTGAACACAATGTGTAACTTTGAGCAAAGAGATGATAGCGTTTGCCACACACATCACATTGAATCTTTGTGCACCTATACTCTTAAGTGCATTAGATGTTCCTTGTTTATACATTTAAATCTCTCAAAAACTATTTTTCCTAGGACCAGAGAGTTGTGTATTTGCCTCTGTTTTTATTTAATGAATTTATCACTATTGGATTACCCTTAGTAACAACTACAAGACTAAAATTCTAGCTGCAAGAATGGAGCATATTTCAGTAGAACCATAATCGAACTTGAGAACAATTTTATCTGCAGCAAAATCTGGGTTTCTGCTAACAACAGAGGCAACTTAAAAAATGAATTCTAATGGTATAAAGCTTGTTTGGTTTGAATGCATCTTGATACTGCTCTAATAAGCTAATGTGTTATTTTGGCCCATCTTTTTGTGATTACTCGTGCCTTTTTCACACGTATTATTCTCCCGCATCAAGTGTCTAGCTAGCAATGATGACAACTTCAAAGATAATTTCAAATGCATAAAGTTTGTTTGTTGGTTTGAATAACTTAAATTCATTATTTCAAACCATCTTTTTGGGATAACTTTTGACTTTGTAAGGATCGTGACCGAAAACAATCTCATGGAAATAAAATATAATTCATTATCTCATAACATAGAAATAAAAATAAATCAACTTCATTATACAAATAAATGTCATAACACATCCTTCTATGTGTAATGTGTAATATGTTTTCTGGGTAAAAGCACATAATATACATTATACAAAAATACAACTTAGGTTCTCATGCCATATAGTCATCTAAATATACAATTTGGAAGTATGATACAAATAATCATATAAGAAAAATGTGAGGAAATATACATTACAGTTTCCGACTGCCATTGACTCTCAATCATTCGCAAATCAATTGATGAGAACATGGTTTAGGTGCTTTTTCGTCCAGCCACGAAGCTTACGCTTCCCTGAAATTCTTCCTAACATGAAGAATACCAGACTCTGCACAGATTACCTAGCAACTAGGAAACAAATAGGAGGGAATCTCGGTGCAAGCTTGATATATGTACATGCATTTCTATCATGAATATGCAATGCTCTACTATAGGATATGATAGAGAAACATATAAATAAATTTGCTAGGTAAGTTATATCTATTTTAATGAACACATAGCTTTGGCCAAAGCATTAGAATAAAACGAAAAATCTCAAAAAGAGAATCACCTTTTTTTTGTTAGCCCATATTCAACATGCTGTTTTGGAAGGTATAATGATCATAAAATAAATAATTACTCCTCTTTCATGCAAATGTTCAATTGTACATCTTTCACCATGTTAACTTTTCATGCCTAATAAAAGTAAAATAATCATTAACATGCAATGCAATTTTTTTACATGCAACTAGTTTTTAACATGCATTTTGATCTTTTAATGTCTTCTCTCTACTTCAAGCAATGGTTAAGGTTCCATGCATTATGATTTTATGTCATGCATTTCTCAGTGTAAAAATAAATGTGAAACTATTTTCATTTTATGCAATATTCAACTAACTTCCATGTCTTGGAGGTTAATTCATAAAAATCAATTTGACATTCTATGCACACTAGCATTGCTATATATACATAAACATATGGTTGTTTGTACATACACATATATGCATATATACATATAACCATAGTTTTATAGTAGCAATGCATATTTGCAATCAAAGATTCATAATATAACAAAAAAGAATAGATTCCTATATATTTTCATAATTACAATCCCCCTTGTAGAATCTTTCTTGTAGATATAAAACACTTTCTAGCATATTTTTTGTTTCATTTTGCAGAAAATAAGGAATAAAACTAGGTGTATACAATTGCAAACAGAGTTTATATTTATAAACATTCACAAATTATTCATGTTTCTAGTATAAAACTGGGATAGTAGCAACAAACCAAATTGAGCTATACATGGATTTGGTATAAAACTGGGTTATAAACAACAGTTGGAAATTTCGTGTTCATTATCACATTTAAAACTGGGTTTTAAAAACAATTAGAAATTCTATGTGTTCATTGTCACAATTTACTCATTCTGGTTCAATAATCCAATATATACACACACAAACATATTTTGATTGACATTTATAATTGCCATCATTGCCCATAGGTCTGCCACATGAGCTTTAGCACAATTTATACTAATAAGTGAAATCAATCATTTAAGGCATGTGGGATGCATCCAAAGATATGGGCATAAACCATAATTGAATGACAAATTGATTTGGAGCATACCTATGAATAACTTGCAAAATAAACGAAAACTCCTCAACCAATTCTTACTAAACAACTTACTTCCAAAATTCCTTGTTTGCTGTCAATTGTCCTCTCTCAATACAATCACTACTTCCGAAATAAAGAAGGTTGCTCTTCCCTGCGTAAGACTATAGCAACACCTTTTTTTGTCTTTTTCCCTTCACCCTGCCGTGCCAATGATAATGATGACGCTGAAATAAAAGGATCCCCGCTCCTTCCTTTTATCAAATTTTTTAATATTTTCCATCCAATATGTTTGACTATAGTTTTATTTTATTTTATTTTTAGAACCACTTTTTACTTTTGTATGCATGATCTTTTCATGCAATTTCTTTCACTTCAATTCTTATATTTTTAAAATTGGACTTTCTTTGCATGATTCCCATGCAATTCCTATGAAATTATAACTATTTTTTTTTAATTTAAATATTCTTTATTTAATTTAATTTTCTTCTTTTTAATGTAGCAAAATGGAGTTTGTTAAAAGAAAGAACCAATTTGCTCAGGGGATGCCAAGAACAATGTTGTGTCAAGCAAATCTATCAGATATGTATTGGAAAGAAGTGGTTCAAACTACACTATATATCCTGAACAGAGTTCAGATCAAATGCAAGATTGATAAAACAACATATGAGTTGTGGAGAGGAAGAATGACTTCAATCAGTCATCTCAAGATATTTGAAAGCAGATGTTACATCAAAAGGGATGAAGAAAATTTGGGTAAGTTTGATTCCAGATCTGATGAAGGTATTTTTCTTGGTTACTCTTTGAAAAGTAAAGCATATAGATGTTATAACAAAAGATTGAAGAAGATTATAGAAAATGCAAATGTGAGAGTTGATGAAACAATTCAATCTACTGGTATGCCAAAAGTAGAAGATGATGAAGAACTAATTCGCAACAATAATGAAGTTTCAAAATTTGTTACGAAAACTCCAATAAAGTATGTTAAAAAGAATCACTCTTAAGACCAGATCATAGAAGATAAAGACAGTGGGGTTCAGACCTAGAAGAGACTTGAGAAAGCAAATGAGAAAGTGCACTTTGCATTACTATCAAAGATAGAACCTAAGTCCTATAAAGAAGCAAGCAAAGAGAAAGGTTGGGTAGAAGCTATGGAGGAAGAGTTGAATTAGATCAAGAAGAATGAAATTTGAGAATTGGTCCTAAGACCTAAAGGCAAGAATGTGATTGGAACCAAGTGGGTTTTCAGAAACAAGCTAAATGAAGAAGGTGAAGTGATCCGAAACAAGGCTAGATTTATACATAAAGGGTATGCTCAAATTGAAGACATAGTTTTTGAAGAGACATTTGCTCCGGTAGCAAGATTGGAAGCAATCAAAATGTTTCTAGTTCTTTCAACATTCAAGAATTTCAATGTATACTAGATGGATGTTAAGTCATCATTTCTGAATGGACAACTAGAAGAAGAGGTGTACATTGAACAACCAGAAGGATTTCAATGTTTTGACAATCCTAATTATGTGTGCAGATTGAATAAGGCTTTGTATGAACTCATACAAGCTTCCAAAGCTTGGTATTCAAGGTTGGATGGATACTTGTAGTAGCAAGGGTTCCGAAGAGTAAGTGCAAATAGTAATATGTACATAAAACCAAAAGGTGATCAATTGTTAATAGTTGTGGTTTATGTAGGTCATATCATTTTTGGTGATGACATGTGCAAGATGTTTCAGAAGGCAATGCAAAATGAGTTTGAAATGTCAATGCTAAGCGAATTATCTTTCTTTCTTGGGTTGCAAATTGCATAATCAGACAAAGGTATATTCATTTCCCAAAACAAATATATAAATGAGATGCTAAGTTCGTTCAAGATGGAAGACTGCAAACTAGTGGGCACATCTATGGTTACAAGATGCAAGTTGATTAAAGATGATGAATTTGCTCCGGTAGACCAAACTTTGTACATATCTATGATTGGTAGTTTGTTGTATGTGACAACATCTAGATGGGATATAATGCAGGCAGTTGGAATGGTTGCTAGATTTTAGGCAACACCTAAGGAAACACATGCCAAAGTAGTAAAGAGAATATTCATATATTTAAAGGCTACAATAGATTTTGGACTGTGGTATCCAAAGAGAGACAATTTCACTTTGACTGCATACACAAATGTAGATTGGGCAGGATGTGTAGATGACTAGAAGAGCACAAGTGGTGGAGCATTCTTTCTTGGTGACGATTCGGTGTCCTATTTGAGCAAGAAACATGACTCAGTTTCGTTATCTACAACATAAGTGAAATACATTGTTGTAGCATCATGTTGCACTCAAGTATTGTGGATAAAGCAGAATTTGAAGGAGATGAAGATGGAGTTTGATGAGCCTATTTCTATTCTTTGTGATAACACTAGTGCCATAAACATTTCAAAGAATCCAGTAATGCACTCAAGGAGAAAACGCATTGCAATCAAGTATCATTTTTTGAGGGAGAAAGTTGTAGAAAATGAGGTGAAGTTTGAGTATGTTCAGACCAAGGAGCAAGTAGTAGATATATTCACAAAACCACTTCCTAAGGAGAATTTTGAGTTTCTTTGAAAAAAGCTAGGAGTTATAGCTCTCTCCTCTTGAATCAAGAGGAAACACAGGTTAAGCGGAAGCTTTGTCTCCCTACCACAAGAAGGTTGGGTGGTCTTGCAAAATACTTTTAGAAGCAGTTTTTGGATTGTGTAGAGTACTAGAAATGCAAAATGGGGGTGTTGACCTTTTCCATTGATGTCAAAGGAGGAGAAATTGAACTCAAAATGCTATATCTTTCAAGAGGGAGAAATCAATCTAAGGGGGATAAATGTCTTTGTGTGTGTTTGGCTGGTCTTATGGGTGGCCCAACACTTTGTTGTTTTCCATCAATGACAAAGGAGAATATTTTTGAACAAAGGTTGTCATTGATGCCAAAGGTCATCATTGATGAAGAGGATTGATTCCAAAGGTTGTCATTGTATTAAGGAGTACTTGAACTATCATTATATTCCCCTTGACTTATCATTTTGAGTTATAGTGATTTGCAGAAATATATGTTATATTTATGGTAGTATGTTGTGTGTTACAAGTTCAGTATGGTTGATACCTATATGTGTTGGTAATTTTTTTTTATTTTTTATCTATCTTGGTAATTGTATTGTCATACATTATTAGTTTTACTTAGAAGTGACTGCCTTTTGGAAGTTGGTGTGATTGTTGTATGCTTGCAATATCATGCATGTATCTATTCACTGTGATAGTGGTAATTCGGAAGACTGTACCAGAATGTTTCAGTTCAGTATTTATCAGGTTCAATGTTTCTCAGGTCTCCCTTCTGGAGACATTGTAGGCTTTACGGTTTGAAAGGAGAGTATGCCTAAACTTGTTCTATCATATTCTAGAGTTTCTAGAGGATATGTTCAACATGCATAAATATTGAAGTGATGGAAGGTTCGATGTGTCTGTCTGTCATCCAATTGGTGTTTGAGACTTGTGCAGTAATGACTAGTAGTGTGCGAAATTCAAATCTTATGTATGGTATCAAGATAAGACCTGATTAAGGTGCCTGTGGTAGTGCATGGCATCATGTTCTATTGGCGGCAACAAAATTTGATTTTGGACCAACATGTTCATGTTTCATGTAATTTGAATTTAGGTCCACTTTATGTCATCTGGTTATTTGTGGATCCTTGGATGTCATAGAAATGAGTTAATGCAATGTCATGTATATATTTCTCAAATGTTCAGATGCTTTTAGTGATAGATGTCAAGTAGAATTACACCAGTGTGAAGAAAAGTTGGTCGCAGGTGTAAATTGAAGAGATGGTGAATATAAATGGGAGAGTTGCATTTCAGTGTGTGCGCCAGTATCAAAATATCATATGCATTGAGGAAGAGTGTCAATTGTAACTCTGACACATGTATGTGATATATATAAGATCTGCAAGCATTATCTTTGTATTCCGGTATGATTGGTGTTCTACCTGTTGTTTTGTTTCAATTGGAGATTGGTGTCTTTGGTAGGTTGGTGCCTACAAACTCAATAGGGAATTGATGTCTCCAATAGGTTGGTGCTTACTTCATATTGTATGATTTACTTGTATATTTCAGCTTTGTGAGGTTGGATTTAGATAGTAGATCCAAGCAACTATTCTCACTGTGGTTTTTCTCATCTAGGGTTTCCACATATATCTGGTGTTCTCTTATGTGTATGTGTGCTCTTGATGTTGTTTAGTAGTAGTGAAGATTCATGTTTTATGTTCAGTTACTTATGTTGGGGTTACTTGTGAAGAATCATATATTCTAATAATTGTGGTTGAGTTAAGGATTTTGAATTAATTAGATCTAGTGATTCACCCCCCCTCAGTAGATTGTGTGCCCTTCATATCCTTACTATTATTTTTGTTGTTGTAATTAGGCCTTTTGTTGTTTCCATTGTGATTCCCTTTCGCTCTATCCTAGGAATTGTTGCCACGCTTCATGTTTCAAATTTGACGATTGTTGCCTCCTTGCTGGTTATTTTTTTGAAATTTCTTGTTCCCAAACCTAGCATTTCAATTCTTATGAAAGTTGGCCATCTGTTGAAGTTTCTACTCTTGTTTGAGGGCTTTCTCGAAAACTTCATCCATAGTCAAAGGATTATGGATGTCTACATGTTCTCCTATCTAGGGCCTTAATCCCAAGACAAACTTTCACATGTGAAATTGTTCATCCAACTGATACTGTGGAACATACTTAAGAAATTGGGTGAATTTCTCCCAGAACCGAGTCATTGTCAAGCTAGCTTGTATCAAGTTTTGGAATTCAATCATCTTCCTATCAAAGAAGAGTTAAGGTAACCACCTCTTCCTAAAAAGTGTAAGAAAAGTATCCTAGGTGGTTTCTCCAGGCAACAACTTCTTCTCAATTTTCACATTATCCCACTAGGTAGCTGCCTCTCTAGTGAGTTGATACACAACCCACATGGTCTCATCAAACAGATTTTGGAGCTCAAAGCATTTTTCCATCTCAATTATCCACACTTCCTCTCCATCTCCGATGGTTTTGCCATCAAATTTGGGTGGAGCAACCTTCTAGAGGCCCTTACCTAATTATTCGACAATCCTTCCACGATTATTTTTTAGTCTTTATTCCCTTGGATTTGTTCCTCTCGGTTTCCTTGGTCCCGCTCTTCTCGATTTCCCAAATGGTACTAGTGTGAATTCATAGTGATCATAATGAGTCCTAAAAGTTGTCTTAGGGATGTCCTCCTCCTTGATCCTCAATTGGTGATATCCTGATCTTAGATCTATCTTGGAGAACACTATAGCTCCTTTCATTTGGTCAAAGAGTTCATATATTCTCATAAGTGGGTACTTGTTCTTGATAGTTACTTTTTTTAGCATCCTGTACTCAATGCACAAGCACGAGGTTCCATCCTTCTTTACAAAAATGACCGGTGCACCCTAAGGTGACACACTAGGTCTAATGAACCCTTGCTTCAATAACTCCTATAATTGAGTCTTCAATTCATATAACTTAGTTGTGGACATCCTGTAGGGAGCCTTTGATTGCGGTTCAATTCCAAGTAACAAATCAATAGAGAAGTCAAATTCCCTCTTTGGTGGCAACTTTATTAATTCCTCAAGGAACAAATCCTCAAATCCTCTAAAGATAGGGTAGTCATCAAGTACTAGTTTCATCATATCCATATCACAAATGTGAATGACATACATGGAACATCCCTTCCTTTGGGCCTTATTTAGTTGCATAGCTGAAATTTACCCAAGCTCCAAAGGTTTTCGAAAGCCTTGAATCTCAACATGGTTCCCAAAGTCATCTAAACAACTTACAATCTTATCCTCACAATTTACTATGGACTTGTGTTCCGCCAACCAATTGATTGCCAAAATCACATCATAGGATCCTAAGGGAGCCACATGAAGATTGACTTGTGTTTGAAAATTAGAAGTTCTAACTCATTGCAAGAAAGACATGAATCTATCCTCTTTTTGGCCTGATTCCCATATTGAACCATCCATGAATTTTCCATGTGTCTTGGTCTAATTGGTAACTTGGAAATTATTTTAGGATCTACAAAGCATTCAGTTGCCCTAGTATCAATTAAAATAGAAGTAGGGTGCCCATAGGGCTTACCAAAAAACTAGATGGGTGAGTCTTGAAATTTTGCTTGCCTATTATCCATAGTTGCATGAATCTGGTGTTGAAGTGCTCCCTGCTGATTCTTCCCCCTTTGTCTTGTTATTGGCTGAGGGAAAACATTGGCATAATGCTCTCCTCCACACACAAAGCATCTGCCACAAGGTGCTCTCGGTCCTTCAAGCCTATCCTTCATATTATTGTTGTTGTTGTTGTAATTAGGCCTTTTGTTGTTTCTATTGTGATTCCCTTCCACTCTATCCTAGGAATTATTGTCACACTTTAGGTTTTGAATTTGACGATTGTTGCCTCCTTGCTGGTTATTATTTTGAAATTTCATGTTCCCAAACCTAGCGTCTTGATTCTTACAAAAGTTGGCCATCTGTTGAAGTTTCTACTCTTATTTGATGGCTTTCTCAAAAACTTCATCCATAGTCAAAGAATTATGGATTTCTACCTATGCTCATATCTAGGGCCTTAATCCCAAGATGAACTTTCGGATGCAAAATCGTTCATCCAGCTAATACTACAGAACATACTTGAGCAATTGGGTGAACTTCTCCCAATATCGAGTCATTGTCAAGTTAGCTTGTATCAAGTTCTGGAATTTAGTCATCTTCCCATCAAAGAAGAGTTGAGGTAACCACTTCTTCCTGAAAAGTGTAAGAAAAGTATCCTAGGTGGTTTCTTCAAGCAACAACTTCTTAGTTTTCACATTATCCCACCAAGTAGCTGCCTCTCTATTGAGTTGATACACAACCCACATAGCCTTGGTCTCATCAGACAAATTTCGAAGCTCAAAAGTATTTTTCAATCTCAATAATCTAGGCTTTCGCTCCATCTCCGATGGTCTTGCCATCAAATTTGGGCGAAGCAACCTTCTTGAGGTCCTTCCCAATTATTCGACAATCTTTCCACAATTATTTTTTGGGTCTTCATTCCCTTGGATTTGTTCCTCTCGGTTTCCTCGGTCTTGCTCCACTCGGTTTCCTTTGACCTGTTGCTCTAAGTTATCCATCTTATTCCTCATCTCAGTCAAGAGGTTCAGGATTTGATCTCACCTATTAGGTTGATCGTTTCATTGTCCACCGTGCTCATTGTTCCTATCTTTCTCATTGCTTGGTCCAATGTTCCTAGTTTGCACCATGGTTACTAATAGAAGATCCTAAAGCACTGAGTTACAACTTAGCATCGTAGACAAAAGGCCCTAGTGTTAACCTAGCACTTTGATACCAAATGTAAGGATCATGACCCAAAACAATCTCACATAAATAAAACATAACTCATTATCACATAACATCGAAATAGAAATAAACCAACTTCATTAGATAAATAAATGTTATAACACATCCTCCTACATGTAGTGTGTTTTCTAGGTAAAAGCACATAATATACATTATACAAAAATACAACTCAAGCTCCCATGCCATATAGTCATCTAAATATACAATTTGGAAGTACAATACAAATAATGATACAAGAAAAAAGTGAGGAAATATACAATACAGTCTCTGACCACTACCGACCCTCACAGTCATCCGCAAGTCAAGATACGAGAACATGGCTTAGTCGCTTTTCTGCCCAACCATGAACCTTACGCTTCCACATAATTCTTCCTAACATGAAGAATACTCGACTCTACATGGAGTACCTAGCAACCTGAAAATAAATTGTAGGAAGGAATCACGATGCAAGCCTAATATATCTACATGCATTTCTATCATGAACATGCAATGTCCTACTATCAGCATATGACAAAGAAACATATAAATAAATTTTCTAGGTAAATTTCATCTTTTTCAATGAACACATGGCTTTGACCAAAGCACTGAATATAATAGAAAATATTGAAAAGAGAATCATTCTTCTTTGTTAGCCCATATTCAACGCCCTATCTTGGAAGGTAAACCCAATACATCATAAAGGACAATAACATGCATAATGGTCATACAATAAATAATTACTCTTCTCTTTCATGCAAATGTTCAATTGTACATCTTTCACTGTTTTAACTTTTTCATGCCTAAAAACAATAAAATAAACATTAACATGCAATGCATTTCTTTACATGCAACTAGTTTTTAACATGCATTTTGATCTTTTAAAGTCTTCTCTCTACTTCATGCAATGGTTAAGGTTTCATGCATTACAATTATATGTCATGCACTTCTAAGTGTAAAAGTAAATGTAAAACTATTTCCATTTTATGCAATAATTAACTAACTTCCATGTCTTGCAAGTTAATTCATAAAAATCAGTTTGACAATCTATGCACACCAACTCTATTATATATACATAAACATGTGGTTGTATGTACATACACATCTATATGCATATACATATAACCATAGTTTTTATAGTAGCAATACAAATTTGCAATCAGAGATTTAGAATATAACAGAAAAATAACAGATTCTTATATATTTTAATAATTACAATCCCCTGCATAATTTTTCTTGTAGATATAAAACACTTTCCAATAGATTTCTGATTTCATTTTGCAGAAAATAAGGAATAAAAATAGGTGTATACAGCTGCAAACATAATTTATATGTATAATCATTCATGAATTGTTCATGTTACTGGTATAAAATTGGGATAGTAGCAGCAACCCAAATTGAACTATACATGGATCTGGTATAAAACTGTGTTTTAAACAACAATTGGAAATTCTATGTATTCACTGTTACATTTAAAACTGAGTTTTAAAAACAACAGCTGAGAATTATATGTGTTCACTATCATACAATTTACTCATATATATATATATATATTTGATTGATATTTATAATGTCATTGTTGTCCATATATCACAACTTTAACATAGTTTATACTAATAATAAATCAATCATTTAAGATGCATATTCTCCTTAAGTGAAATCAATCATTTAAGATGCATAATCTCCTTTAAGATGTGTGGGAGAATATGTATCCAAAATATGGGCAAAACCGTGTCGAATGGCATATAGATTGATTTGGAGTTGCAAAATAAAAGAAAACTCCTCAACCAGTTCTTACTCAATTGCTTCCTTCCAAAATTCCTTGTTTGTTGTCAATTATCCTCTTTCAATACAATCGTTGCTTCCAAAATAAATGAAGGTTGCTCTTCCCTATGTAAGATTGTAACATAACTTTTTTTTGTCTTTTTCCCTTCACTATTGTGCCAATGATAATGATGATGCTGAAATAAAAGGATCCCCACTTCTTCCTTTCATCATTTTTTAAAATATTTTTCATCTAATAGTTTGACTATAGCTTTATTTTATTTTATTTTTAGAACTGCTTTTTACTTCCATATCCATGATCTTTTCATGCAATTTATTTCACTTCAGTTCTTATTTTTTTAAAATTGGACTTTCTTTGCATGATTCCCATGCGATTCCTATAAAATTATAACTAATTTTATTTTATTTAAAAATTCTTTATTTAATTTTGTTTTCTTCCTTTTCATGCAATTTTATTTATAAAACTATTTAGAGAATTTATTAACTAATTTTTATATTTATAAATACTTATATATATTATAATAATAATAATATATATATTTTGGTACATCAACGGCATCGTGGGGCTGCGAAAAATAATTATATATAATAATAATATATTTATTATTTTATTATTTAAATATATAAATAAATTAAGTAATTTATTATAAAAATAAAATCTTTTTAATTTTCCAACTAATCAATTAGTTCAACTTTCAAAATAAAATTCTATAAGACAATTATTTCCCGAAACATAATAGCCATAAAACACAATCATTACACACAAAACAATAACATAACCATAATAACACAATGCAATTATATAATGCAAAAGGATGCGACTATGTGTGTGTGAATGCCTTGGGTTTCCATCGTACTATTCATTTATCAAGCGGCTAGGATACTCCTACCTTAGCTATGTTCTCGCCTTCGACATGTACCTGCACTTAGTCACACTCAGATTGCCATTAGTAGGTTAGTCCTTAAAAACCATATCTGAAGCACACACAAGAAATTGAACTCATAATCACAACATGATAATTACTTCAATTTCATTTCAATGCAAAAGACTAATCATCAAATTCACCAATCAAGCATATGTAAATACTAGAAAATTAAACAATCATAAGTGATGTCGAATAGTCTCATCAATATATTGAATAATAAATATAGCATAGAATTGAGATGTGATAACCTTGTTTGTATGTTATAATTCTCTCATGTCAAGAGTGTTATCAAAACATAGCAAGCTCATTACAAATCTATCCCTCTTGATTTGGTTGGACCTCTATCAATTTAAGAGACAACTTTGACAGATACATCTCTCCATTTCATGAGATATTGTATGAGAACCATATTTCCTAGTTGTCTATCCACTATCTACAAGGATTTATCGTGAAGACAAAATTTGGATCCATTACCATTGAAATGATTCAAACTAGATCACTGTGTCCAATTATTGTGTAAAGAATAATGGGAGGGTCATGTATTGTCAATTTCTACCAAACATATATCACATTATTATTACCTAAGTCACAAGGTTTGAATCTAAATTTGAATTCGGCAACAATAAAATTCGGATGACATTTGGAAAGAGTAAAAAAATTGAAAAAAAAATGGCATTAAATTTGCCTTATGTAATTTAAAAGAAAAATATATAAGCAATATATCCACAAAATTATATAAATAGTTTAACATTTCTAAATAGATTTGAAATCATCATAGAAAGATTAACACATAAAATATAAACCATAAGAAACATTTGAAATCATAATTACGAATTTTTTTTGTCAAAAAGGTACAATCAACAGTCAAGACTTCGAAACTTCAAAGAAACTCCAAGTCATCAAGAGTACTTGGCTGAGGTGCTACAACATCATCATCAATATCACTACTCAAATCATCATAAAAAAAGTTAGACTCATCTGCAACTGACACTGCTATGTCTTTTGAAATTTATTTTTGTGAAGATGTGGAGTCATTTGTTTATTTGTTCATGAACAATTTTAGATTGTTGCAAATGTAGACAAGATCTCCCAACTTTCTAGACAACAATTTATTCCTCTTTTCAGAATGGATGTGGTCAAAGCAACTCCAATTCCTCTCACAAACTGATGAACTTGCTCCTTGACTCAATATTCGAATAACAAAGTGTTGTAGCTCAGGAGCTTGTGCTCCATAGTTCATCCACCATCTATACCAATGTACCTCAATTTGTGCCATGTCATATTTGGCTTTCGACATTCCAAACATCCCTTCTCCTTTCTTGTATTTCCAAAATTGATCTTTGATTATCATTGCAATTGCTTGATTTGATTCAAACTTGTCAATGGCTTCTAAAAGCCCAACCATAATTTTAGAATCACCTCGTCTATCGATATGAAATAACTTAGGCTCCAAAAAGTAAGTTGTTGCTTGTAAAAGTGTGTGCATCATTTTCCATCTGCAATCAACTATCTCCCATATCTCCATATACTTTGCTTCTACATTATTTAGTGCTTTTTGAATAGCTTCCTTACAATGGTCCATGTTTTCATAAAGCATGCCAAGGAAAGGAGTGTCACCATCAACCATACGAAGCACATCAACAATTGGTTCACATACATTCAAAACCTTTGCTCCACTTTCCCAAAAATTGTTGTTTAAAATTATTTTCTCTATGTTCTTCCCCTAAGGACCTTTAGAAAGTGCTGAATTTTCCCACCCATTGGAACAAATAATAGATCTCAAAGTTGCTTTCTCTTCAACCGCTCTTTTCAAAGTGATATAAAATGAAGCGAACCTTGTGTCACAAGGTCTCAACAACTCCCAAGATGCATGCTACCTGTAAAGACTCAATGTGAGACAATGATTTCTTATGAAATTTGCAATTTCTCTCCCTCTATGAACCACTTACATGTATCCATGGGAATTTAGCCAAGTCATGAAGCAATAAATCCAGACAATGGTCTGCACATGGACTCCAATATATTTGTGGGTACTGCTCTACAGTTAGCTTCCCAACTCCCACATAATTTGTTGCACTATCAGTTACCATTTGAACCATTTTTCACCCCTATTTCAAGGATGGATTCCTCTAATATTTGAAAAATACACTCAATTTTTTTTCTTTAGGTTCATGGTGTGAATCAATTTCAAGAACACAACACCATCAAGACAAGTCACCAAAACATTAATCAATGGTCTTTGACATATATCTGACCATCCATCACTTAATATAGTGCAACCTGTTGCTTTCCAAGAGGCTTTGACCTTAGCTAATTTCTTAGTCACTCTATCTGTTGACTTCTGCAAAAGAGTTGTCTTGAAAGCCACTTAAGATAGGGGTGTGTACCCTTTGCCAAACTCTACAACTTTCTGAATTGCATTACGAAAATGTGGATTCTTTCGGAACATTAAATGGAATAACACTTGAGTAAAATAAATCAGCTAATGCATCATCCCCCTGTTATTTCTCTATTGGTTTCCAAAAGTTTTTCAATGTTTTTCTCTATTTTGAAACACCTGTGGCCTTGGGTAAGTTGGAAGAGGAAGACATAATAGATGTTGTGAATCTAAACATATCCTCTTCAATTCTTTGTTTTGTTGTGTTCTTCATCTTTCTTACAATTGAAGATGACTGTTCTTTCTCTAAAGTAGCTCTCATTTTTGGGGTAAGAATTGGACATGTTGTAACACCTCCCCCTGGATCCCTTGTAACACCAAGTGAATGGTCCATTGTCCTTGTCAAACCTTCAATAAAAGGTTTCTAACACTCAAGTTATGTTTGAAATTAGTACCATTGTGAGTCGCATATTTTCATGCCTCGACAATTGATTTATTGCGAGCCATAAATTTACAATCTGTATGTTTCAAAAAATAAAATAATATTTAATATTTAAAACATTCACTAAATCGTATTTCAAAAGATGTTAAAATATAATACATAAATTTCTTATTTTTAACTCTAAAAAACAAAAAAAAAATAATAAATTCTATTTACTAACATATTTTAACATAATAAAACTTACTAGATTCTATTTATTTGCATAATAATAATAATTTAACATATTTCTTTTTTTAACTTAAAAAATAGAATAAAAACACTATCTTCTATTTTTAAAAACATAAAATCATATTTTAAATTTTTATTTTTGACCTAAAAAGCAAAATAAAAAATACTAGTAAATTTTTATTCTTATCATTAAAATAAATTTAAAAGTAAAATAAAATAATCAATAAATTTTATTTTAAAAAGCATTAAAAACTATATATATTTTTATTTGTAATTCTAAAAATTAAATTATTAAAAATGTATTTTTATTTGTAAATTCATCACACTGTTTGATCACAATTAATAACAACTAGAAGGTGAGACATTTAGCCATAATAATGGAGCATTGACTTGAGAACACCTTTACCTGCAATAATATTTGTGTTTTCTTGGACTATATAAATGATTTCAAATGTATAAGATATGCAAATTTGATAGTACAAATTGATAATTCAATCTAAATTTCAATTGAATGTTTGATCTCCAAAAGAAAAATTGATTAGATTTATTAGCATCATGAATACCTAATACCAATGCTTTAACAAAGAACACTTGCAACTCCATCATTAATTTCCTATAACGTAAGGATTTACATATATTGATTTTGTTGATGTGGGTTTTAGGCACATTTTAGGAATCCTAGCTTCCAATGTATGAGTTACTAAGTCACTTTAACAAGGTTTTCTTAGAAGAAAAAAATGAAACCAAACTTAAAAGATTAAAAATAAGCAGCAAAATACATGTACATGAGTATTATATGCTTCCATGTTGATTTCTCATAGAAGCAAAAGGAGAAAGGCTGAGAAGAAAGAAAGACTTGATCAATAGAGACCATTCTTAATAATTGGGACCACTTTCAGATTTCATAAGCTATTATTCGCATAAGTGCTATAATTTTAATTTAACAAAAATGATGTTAAGTCAATTTTGCTGTATAATTTTATAGCATCAAATGGTTTGAGCTTGAAATGATAGTAACTAGAAATTCCCTGTGATAAAATTTCAATAAACATGCTTTGCTCATTTTTTTCAAATTACACTACAATATAATTTTTTTTATTTTTTATTTTACGGAGGCATTGGAGGAGGACTTGGCCCTAGGGGTTGTAATATCTTTTGAAACTCATGATGGGTTATTTTGCATGGGCCCTTTGGTCATTCCACCTTCAGACTCTTCAATGCCAAGGGTCGAATATACGGATCATATGTCTTTGGATTCTATGGTAATGCTGATAGCTTTTGTTTCTTTGCCTTTAGGGGCAATGAAGAATAACCCTTCCTTCTCCCCTCGATTTGAGTCTTTAGGCAATGATATTTTGTGGCAGATTTTCCATAGAAGGAAAGAAGGTTGTCTAAACATGCTTGCATGCCCCAAACCCATGTGTTAGGTTCTCATAGCATTTGGAAGGGTTCAGGGGTGGCATAGCTGGCCATCCTTGTTTGTTTTGTTGGTAGCTTGGGTTCAATTCTTTTTTTTTTGCTATGTTTGGTGTGTGGGAACTTGGCTACTGTTTTGTAGTCTCTTGTCTTTTTTGGCTACTTTTTTCACAGTACTTCGGCTATGTGTTGGATGTATCTTGTTGTAAAGGGTCTCAAGGCCCATTAAAAGCCTATTTTTCTACTAATAAAAAACAAATATCAATAGTAAGGCAATGTAGCCATACACATTCCAAATCAAACAATATTAATCCCTTATTAATTTTAAATGGTTGAAATTTTAATAGTCTTGGTAGAAGAGAAGCCCCCCTCTTCCTTCAAAGTGAGATTGGAAGTCATATAAATGATTTATTGGGTGGGCACAACCTCACCAATTGCTTCAACTAATAACATAAAATTGAAAGAATTTCTAATGAGTCTTTGGAGGATGATATCTTGTGGAAGATAGTCTAAAGAAGGAAATGTAGTCATCCTAAACATGCTTGTGCCTCCCACATCTAGGTTTTGGGTGCTTGGAGCATTAGGAAGAGTTTAGACCTTAGGGGTGGTGTAGTTGGCCATCTTTGTTTGTTGTCTTGGCAACTTGGGTTCAAATGCATGTGTTTCTAGCTATGTTTGGTGTATGACATCTTGGATGTTGTTTTACAGTAGCTTGTATTCTTTGGCTACTTTTTGCTCTTCTCCAATAGTGTGTTGGATGTGTCTTGTTGTAAAGGGTTATAGGGCTCCCTTAAAAACCTATTTTCCCCCTATAAAAAACAACATTAAGTGAAAAGCTATAATGTTCTTTATGCTTTCGTTGCCTAGGCTATTTTGTGCATCCAAGTCAATTTGAGTTGGATCAAATGATTGAGTGCCTCTCAATTTTTTCCTTGTGTCCTCATAAATTGCCCCCAATCTCTTTGATTGGGTTGCTAAGTCAAATATCATAGCGATTCTTTCAACATGTTGAGAAGAGTTAAATTTTAAGCCGTTAAACATTGTGTAATCCTTTTGTTGGAGCTTATTAAACTATGCTACAAAAGATACCATACAAAATAAAGCTAAGATGTTAAACCCTCCTTGTGACAAATGGATATACTTTTCTCATGCATTTCTAAATAGATTGTAGGTGTTTGTCCATAGATCATTGGTTGCTCAATATTTATTTTCATGCCTATAGTAGCTTCTTTCACTATATTAGACAACATAGTGAAAGTAAATTTTAAAGAGGATTTCACCTCAAATTTTGTAATTGCACAATTTTGCAAAGAGAAATTGAGAGTTGGGTTTTAATATTTACAACTTAATTCTTCAAGTTGTGTACAATCACTAGAACCAAAACATCTTTTGCAATTCCTTTTAGATGTCGCTGATTAAGTAATTTGGAAACATGAGTACTTGGTGTTGTGCCTCGGTCAATTTAGTGTGAAGAACTTGTACTTGTTGCTTTAGTGAGCTAATCTCTTCCTTTCGTTCATCAAAATTCTCTTTTGCATACTTATGCAGGGACTTTAGTTTTGACCTTGGTTCAATTAATTCCATCTTTCTTTTCCAAGACTCAATTCAGTATGCTTTGCTTAATGGTAGTCATGAACATATGACCTTGTTTAATATCTCTCTATATAGTTACTCTTTTCTATTAATTCAATTAGGTTGTATGGGTGCTTTTGTAAATTTGAGGCAAAAAAACCTTGCACAGGGACAATAAGAAGGAATTTGACGTCCTCAAAAAATTGCTTTGATAAAATCCCAAGAAAATTTAGTATGCAGATAAGATAATGAATTTTTCCTACCTCTATCATTGCTATGAAGGTTCCCCTTCCTCTTTAGATTGATTTGGAATATGAGGAATTCTACATCTTCTCCTTCATTCAATGGCTATTCTTTTAAGTGCTCAGTATGATTTGGGGTATCCTCTTAGCACTTTCCAATAGGCCATATCCTTTTCCCTTCATCTTAGCTATCACCTCCTGGTCATCTTTTGCATGTACATTGTAGTGATCTATATCCATATCTATGTTCATATGCCATACTCATTTTAGAAGATTGAGATTACAAATATCTTTTGATATTGCCTTGAGGCTCATAAGGCCTATATTTAGATTATTTAAATTAAAAGGCCGTGATATCTCATGATTTTTCCTAGATAGTTGGGTATCTAAGGCATTTTTAGTTGAGAATTATTATGATATTGCTATCGAGATTCAGCGTGTGTTTGAGTCAAACTCATTGACCTATGTTTCATGAGTAGTGGTTCACAGAACCCATCTCTCATGATAATCGAATGGTCCACTTAGCACTCATTGCATCTAGGTGATGCTCACAAGGTGAAGCACTGGTCCATCCCGGAGGTCACCCATCCGTCTTGCTCGGCTCAAGCGGCTTAACAGTGGTTTTCTCCAAGGTTAAGCCCGGCAGTTGTTACCATTGCAAAACCTTGCAAGTGTTGTGCCTTATGAACCATTCATAATAGAGCCCTTGAGAATTATTGACAAATTGGGAAAACTAAGTTTTCAGCTCTAGCATAGCTCTTGGTTTAGGTTAAGTGGATTCAAGTTTCTTTTGGAGTTGGGTTCATTTTGGGTTTGTCCATACAAAAAACATGTAAAGATCATATCTACACACACACATATGTACACATATGTATGTATGTATACACCCATGTATGTAGACTAAAAACAAAAAATAAGTTTAGAATATCACATAACATTATATAATCAACAAAACAACCATAAACTTTGACATCATTTTAAAACATAAATAGTAAATATTATAAAACGTTCATTATTCAAACTTCAAGTTCAACAATCAATTTTCTTTCACCATCATCATCATTGGCATTAGATGATGTAGGAAAATTTATAGAATCACAAAAGTGCCATTGCCACTCGTACTAAAAGTGTGCTCATTTTTCAAACTCAAGAGCAACATGTTAGAAAGTGGAAGCATCCAAGTCAGTTTCTCTAGCTCCATATCCCAGAGCTTCATGGGGGTTTGGGGGTGGTGCCCCTAGTGGGGTAAAAAAGCAACACTCCTTGTGGAGGTCTAGGGGCAGTGCCCTGGCATGTCCTTTGTTACGATACAAGGCAGGGTCAAAGGGTGTAGCCACTGCCACCAAGCCTAAATTAAGACCTCCAAAAATAGAAATTTAAAAAAATAAAAAAGAAGAAATATGAACAGATACGCATAGGTTCCCTAAGATCCTGCCTGGGTTCGTCCCAAACAAACCCCTCACCATTCTGCTGGATTCAGGCTGTATCCAAAGTGAATTGGATCGGACCAGATCATGGATCCGGTTCGAACCAGACCTAGATCCGGCCAATCTACAAGCGGATCTAGTAACACAGGGAAAAACCTCCCAAACTTCGCTCAGAACTCTCCCAATTCCATGATAATATTGATAACAACCTCCATTATTATAAGGTGCTTAGGAACATGCTGCGACATTAAGTGGGGTTTTGACAATGTCAGCTTAAGCGTAGTCAATGAAAAGGTATCCCACAAAAACCAACTTTCGATCCTTGTAATGTCTTCTTTTAGTGCTGTAGAAATTTTGGGCGTTTGAGAATTTGACTGCTTTGTGTACTAAAGGTAGAAATTGGTTACATACCAAAGTGTAATAAGGGTGATATTTTTGACCATACTAGGGACCGTATACTATATACACAACGTTCATGGTTGGATTTCAGCTCGAAGTATATATTATCAAATGACATGACAGAGCACTACACAATGCATCTGTGAGATGTGAACAATATTATTCGACTATTTCAGCCCGTATAGGTAGCAAAGTTGATTTGGGCAGTGGGTTTGCTCCCCATTGGTCTCGGGTTCGACTCCACTCTTGGGTTTAAGAGGTGAGACTTCTTGTGGGTGGGGGATCTCACCCGCAGGGGACTAGTCTCGCCCTAGCTCGCCCCAGTGCCCAAGATACGGGTTGTTGGGCCGCTGGCTAGGTCGCGGGGACACCTTGTTGTATAAAAAAAAAACATTATTCAACTATTTCTCTTAATTATAATATCTCCCTAAATTAAAAATTACATTCTATGTCGGCATAACCCCAAAATAAATAATTCTAATGTAGCTTTAAAATTTGATTGTCTTAGGATTATAAATGATCTTTTAATCTATCTTTCACCTCAAAATTATCATAGTTTTTCTTATTCTACAATGAGTTAATCTTATAGGTCTAAGTCATTTTTGTAGGCATGGACCTTTCTCGTAATCCATTAAATTGATCTAGAACACTACACACTTCTATCTTGTAATTGATCAAAGTCTTTACCTTTCTTTGGTCATGTAGTGTTAACAATATTCATAAACACCAAGGAGAGATCACCAAATTGTGAGGGTTATATTCTCCTAGATTGATCCTTTGATAGGATCAACTTTATGGTTAGGAAAATTATTGAGGATAGTAATCTTCAAACATGCAGATGCTCTAAAATGTATTATTTTAGTGCTTCAATTCAAATTATTTTAATAATGACTACTCTTTAAATGCAAATGATTTGTGTTTGATATTGTTGGAATATTACATCTTAGTTTAGTTTTATAAATTAAATATTAAATAAATGTTAGTTAGTTGGTATATAAATAAATTAGTTGTCGAAAGTTATATTCACATAGATTGGTTTGATATGGGAAAATAAGGCTTTAAAAGCCATTGCAAATTAATGTAAAATCAATCCAACAATCAACATATATTATTTTGTATTATTTTATTTATAGTCATGATTTGAGAAATCCTTTTGCTCTACCATTTTAATGTGGTATGAGAGCATCATTGAAAATAGATTGTAAATTGTGCTTGTTGGTTGAAAAGGGACACTATTATGCTGTTTTTAGTTTTACCTAAGCGCCATTCTATTTGCTGGCATATTGTTTTGTTTTTAAAATGACATTTTAAAAATATTATAATGTATTCTTAGTAAAACTACAATATCTTTCTTGTTTTTGAACAAAAATTCAAAATGTTTCAAAAAGAAAATGAAGAGGACAATAAACTCCAAAAATGTTTTGAAGACATTTTTATTATTTTGCAAGCAATTTAAAGTAGAAAATAGTAGTGTGAGTTTTGGTGTGTCAAGTAGACCATAGGTATAAATTTGAAGAATTTTATGAGATCTTTTGTGAAAGGAATCTTAGATTTGGACATGACTCTTGTCGGAGATTCACTCGTGAAGAATAAATTTCAAATATTTATCTCTCTTGGAGTAATTAAAAGCTATTTGTAGGCTTATTCATATTTCAATATAAGGATAACATAGGTGAAAGGTGTGAAAATACATATGAAAATCTATATGTGTGAAAGAGAGAGTGAAACATTCATTATATTAATTAGGGGTGGCTCATCAAAAGAGGTGTGAGGAGTTTCCACCTGTTACAAACAATGATTTCTCAATTCCTTTTCACTATTCTATTTTACATTATAGAAGATAAAGTTTGGAAAATGGTTTAAATTTTTGCATGAAGATTAATATAATAGGTAACAAGTTTAATTTGGTATATTTGTGGCAACTTGGATTAGTTTATGTCATCCTACAACTTTCGTAGGCAATGGGATTATTCTTTGTCGGTTGAATTCAGGGAAAGGTATGTCTTTGAGGTGTATTTATTTTTTTGGAAGTGCAAAGCTTATAAGTGAATTTATATTTATTTTTGAGTTAATATTATTATGAGTGTGCATTTTATTTTGAAGTTATAAGGTGATTAGTAGAGTGTTGAAACAAATGTGATTGTCATAAGTTGTAGTAGAGCAATAAGGTGTTCAAAGAATAAGTTGGACAATATTGTATAAAAGGTGTATTTTTTAGTTGAATCTAATACTTTCAATTTTGATAATATTCAATTACATTATGTCATCAAATGATTGTGCTCTCAAGGCTATTCACACTACACTTGGTAGTTTTCAAATATTATATTGATGCATTTGGCTAACTAGTAAAGACTAAGTAAACACATTAGAGGTTGGAGGCATAAAAGGTTGGAGATTTTTTGTCATCTTGAGCTAGCTTCCCACTTAGAGATGATACATTGCATGAGAAACACTAATTTCATATTTGTATCCCATGAAGCAAGGGGGCTTGACATTTCATGGAAGAACTTATGGGTGTAGTTCATGTATCTACATTGGTTCAAGTTCTTTTGTCTAGTAGAGGAGGGATTTGACATACTTGGAGATGTGGACTCTTAAAGGAAAGTTGTTCTTTCATTGTGTAGCACTAGAGGAGGAATTTTAGCACACTAACACACTTGGAGGAGAGTTGTTCTCTCATTGTGCATGGAGGATGGGGATATTTTATGTTCTTTCATGTTGTACATAGGTTTTGTAGGTTTGAAAGTTAGGAGATCCATCGATAGGTGTTTAATCTTTGTAGTATTCCATCCTTTGTTCAGATTGATGCAATAAGGGGGGGAATGTTGGAATATTACAACTTAGTTTAGTTTTATAGATTAAATATTAAATAAATGTTTGTTAGATGGTAAATAAATTAGTTGTGGGAAGTTATATTCTCGTTGATTAGTTTGATATGAGAAAATAAGGCTTTAAAATCCATTACAAATCAATGCAAAATCAATCCAACAATCAACATATATTATTGTGTGTTATTTTATTTACAATTATGGTTTAGAGATCCATTTGTTCTACCATTTTAATAAATATTTCATGATTGAAGGATGTTAATTTTAGTGTCCAAACATGAATGTCTTTAAGTACCACTATACAATAATAAAATATACATTCCATTTTGGCTCATTACAAGAATAAAATGAGCAAGAGTTGACAAATTTCGAATTTGAATTTTTAAAATATGGAGGTCAAAAATATGGGAAAGTTATCAAATTTGCGCTCATAGGATTGACAAAGGATAAGGGAATCATAATTTTGATCCATAAAATAAATGTTAGACATTGGGGATGCAATAAATGAAATGAGTATGGGAAAATGTGTAGAAATGAATAAGGTGTGGTTGAATATATGGGAATATGTGAAAATGGGGATGGATAAGGGATTAGGGAGCTACCCCAACATTGAACAGGATTATGTCATTTATTGGTATGTACTTGAATTAAGATATTATCTCAAAATAATTCCAAAACTAAATGAGAATTATCATGGATATACAAATTTTACCAAATTATAATTTGCAACAAGTAGCATCTATAACACAATTAGGAATAAATGCAAAGTAAATCTCAATTCCAACAACAACAAGGAGAGCATAATTCCACCTCTATGAAAAGTGGTAGTGATCTTCCTCACTTGGTGATCAATTGCTGACAAAGCGCATGGAGCATAAGGCATATCATTTGCTAAATATGTTGACTACTCTCTCATCAAGAGTTTTGAGCTCTTGTGAGTGGTGTTCTTGATATGGACATAATCATCAATGAGAAACAAAAGGGAACACGATGATGAAATCTCAATCTCAAGGGGTATTATAACCTCCATACCTTAAACTTAAAATAGGGTGTGAAACCAATAGTTGTAGCATACTTCAAATTTTGGTTATAATTTTTTTCACTTTTAACAATAATTACAAACATAAAGAAGAATTATGAATGCAAGTATACATAAGTAATCTTAAGTAAATTGCATTAATAAAGTAATCTCACAAGTACATAAAATAGTATAACCACTAAATCACTTAATACTTAATGATACAATGGGTTGACAAAGTCTACAACCCTCAATTATAATTACATTAAATATAATTAGGTCAACAAGAAAAATTTGCACATATAATGGTGGCCTAACTCAAGAGTACAATATATATACCAAAACAACCAATAATTTACAAGATTATCTTGTAAAAGTGTCTAATGCAACTACCCTTAAAGTATCCAAAATAAGATCCACAAGACAAGGTCGATCATAAAGTACGATACAATTGATAATAAGCACGATTATTACATCCACTATCACTGGATCCAAAGGAGACATGGATCATAAAGAGAAAGTTAACAAACAAATTTTTAAAACACCAACATAGGTGCTCCCATCAAATTGAAATACAATATACTATAAAGTAAACCCATTCTATAAAGATTGTAGATAGAAAGGAGCAAAGACAAAAGCCTCCAAAACTAGGTAAGAGAGATACATTTAATATAACATTTAGTGAACATGCATAGTTTAATCTTCCCTTTATCCAATCTAATCAACTCTATAGATATCATATATTCATTTTTTTATATTCACCTTTGAAACATACTAAATGGTAATGTATAAGTGGTGGAAATGCATGTTGTTTATACTATATTTTAGTTGTTTCTACTATATTTATTTCCTCATTTATCTCTTTTCATTCTTGTATTTTTTTAATACTCTTTCAATGAAAGGAGATGCACTTGTGCTCCACATGTGTTCTTTTTATATAATAGTTGTTTCTATTGTTTTTATTCCATTTTTTTTTTCTTATTCTTTTCTTAGGATATATCAACATCTCATTTTAGTTGTTTCTACTATATTTATTTCCTCATTTATCTCTTCTCATTCTTTTAAAGTATTGTTTTACACATTGCTATTCTATACAAATATATATAGATCAAATAACTTGCACATCTCTTCTCTTAAGATTAAGTTAAAAATATTTATATATTTCCTTTCAATATGAAATACATTGAATAACATTAAATATCAAGACAAAGAAACATGTTGTACAAATATATTAAATTAATTCATAAAATTAAAAAGAATGTACATCTTTTAAAATTTAATTTTGAAGTTCATTTTTTACCATTACACTCCATGAAAAATAAAGGACCAAAATATTTAAGACAACAATACACCCTTTTCCAATATCACATGAAAGTCTAATCGAACCTGACATGAGATTTACATAGGTTTATTAAGCACACACTCCAAGGAGAAAAGAATTGTAGGACGCCAAAAAAGATTTTAAATTATATAATAGTTTCCATAATACCACAATTGATTGCTATTTGAATAGAAAGAAGAAGCAAACACTACTCATAAAATCTCAAGATCTCTATAAAACTCTCTCATGCCAACTAATGGCTTAAAAATTCCCCTCAAAGCATTTTGAGATGCAATTCTTAGCTACTCTATTCTTGAGTTTTAAATTTTTACATTGAAATAAAGGTGATATTTGAAATTGTAGATACCAAGTCACCTAAATGAAAGTTTTGTTGAATGATTCCTTTGTTATATGATTTTCTCAATTATCTTGGTATATGCATAGATTGTCTAATGTGTTGACTCTTCTCTCATCTAGAGTTTTAGGCTCTTGTCAGTAGTGTTCTCAATATGTACATAATCACCAATGGGTCACATAGGAAAACATGATGAGGGAATCTCAATCTCAAGAGGCATCATGGTCTTTGTACCAAAATTAAATCAAGATTTTTGGAAACTTAGCTTTATTTGGGATATTTCCCAATGACCTAATAATATTGCTAGCATTTTAGAATTTCTTTGGAAACCAATAATCTTTTCTAGCTTTGGAAGTCTAGTAATTCTATCATCTTTAATAGTGGCATATTTCTTAGCAATTCTCTATTAATAAGAAAAATTATACATTGGAAGATATTATACCTCCACCACTTAGATGGGGAGTGTTTATACCTCTTATTATTAAAGATTCTTAAGATGGCTTGGTCACTCCATATCTTCTCTAAAATGTACCTAGACTAATCTTTGTCAATGGAAAAATCAACAATTATATATGCAATCTCCTCCTTTTGTTTCAATTATATATACTTAAATAATTTTATCTCAAACTCTCCTTAATGACACTTTATTTTATAACATTTTGTTTGTAAACCTTCTCTCTTTTAATAGAAATTTATCAACCTAAACCATTTTATTCCCAAAAGATCTCACCTCATAAAAATGATCTTTATAGTGACTCTCGTTAAATATTTGTTTAAAATTTGAATAGTTTTTGGATTTGATTGTGTAAAGTAGTTTTTACATCAGCGTTTCATATCACCTCCATGATCCATCATTAGGATGAAGTAAGAGCATAAGGAAAAATGAGTGTTGATAGACCAAGAATTACATAAAAAGGAAAAAAATGAGTGGTAGGGGTTGCACAAGAGACAAAATGCAAAGAAGTTATAAGAGGACCAAGGAGAAAGAAAGTCAACGTACTGCATAGACTCACTACTAAGTGAGTTAAAAGACCATAAAAGAAGAAGAAATTATTAGAAAGACAAATGAGTGTAGAGAAAGAAGACCAGAAAAGAGCAAAACTTTGCTAATTGCAAATTATGAAAGATAGTTATAAATATTGGGATTTTATAAAAAAATAAAGAATTTTGGATTTGGATGAAGGAGATTAAATGGACGTAAAAATAATGTGAGGATATACTAGTAAATATAAAGTTATACTAGAAGAAATAAAACAATAAGAAATTAATGAGAAATTATACAAGAAGAAATTAAACTAGAGAATAGGAACAAAAGATATGGTAAGAAAAAATAAAAAAATAAAAATAAAATTAGAAAGAGTTAGTACGGCAAGAGAAATAAATACAAAATAAAGATTAATGTCTTGAACCTAGATTCAAGCTAAAAATTACCAAGACTAATTAGAAGAGATCCCAAGAAAAAATAAAATTATAAGATGAAGAACTAAACTAAAATTAATTAAAAGAAACAAGCTAATATGGGAAAATGGAGAGAACAAAATATTTCTTCATTTTTCCCATATTACTGTTTTTTTAATTAATTTAGTTGGATTCATCTTATAATTTTAGCCCTTGAACTGCCTCTAATTAGTCTTTTTTCAATACAGATTTAATCTAGGTTTAAGATAATCTTTATTTTACTTAATTCTCTTTGCTAGTTAATTTTTCTAATTTAATTTTTATTTTTTATTTTTTCGTATCATATCTTTTGTTCCTATTCTCTAGTTTAATTTCTTCTTGCATAATTTCTCATTAATTTCTTAGTGCTTTATTTCTCCTAGTATAACTTTATATTTACTAGTATATCCTCACTTTGTTTTATACGTCCATTTAATCTCCTTCATCCAAATCCAAAATTCTTTATCTTTTATAAAATCCCATTATTTATAACTATCTTTCATAATTTTATAATTAGCGATGTCTTGTTCTTTTTTGGTCCTTCTTCTCTACATACATTTGTCTTTCTAATCATTTCTTCTTCTTTTATAGTCTTTTAACTCATTTAGTAGTGAGCCTATGTGGTAGGTTGACTTTCTCCTTGGTCTTCCTATAACTTCTTCTCCTTGGTCTTCTTATAACTTTTATGTGTTTCCGTTCTTGTGCAATCCCTATCCCTCCTCTTTATTTCTTTCATTTTTATGTAATTATTGGTCTGCGACCACTCATTTTTCCTTATGCTCTCTACTTCATGGTGATGATGGACCACAAGAGTGTGATGATCATGGAGTGTGGTCCCCTAGATGTAAAAACCACGTACACAATCAAATCTAAAAATTATTCAGCTAATCTATATGAATTGTGAAAATCTATTCTCATTTAAATATTTGGTTTCAAACAAGATTAGTATTAGTCTTCCTCGGTGTAAGATCCTTACTATTTCCGACACGACGGCACATGGCTCTTGTTTATAACCTATAAAAAAAGAAATGATTTTAACGAGGGAATCATTGCAAATTAGAATCCCATAGATGAACCGTTGCAAGTTTCGATTGTCCCCTTACAAAGATATTTGCAGCTACAGATCGCAAGGCTAATTCAAAGGAGACCCATGTAACACATACGAAGACCCTCTTCGATTTTATGATACATATCATTGTCATCTCAATCTGCTTGGCTCTCTATTTGAATGGTATGGCCTCCCACATACATTGCTTATCGAAGGCTGCATTCGGCCCCTGTACTTCTCTGTCAAAAGCTTCCAAAAGGGAAAAGAACAAGAATCACAAGAACTCCAAATCACCAAAGAAGGGCACCCATCATGTAAATAAAGACACCCACAGTTTAGATAAAGATACCCACAACCAGCAAGATGGCAGGAACAATGCAGGAGGCCATGGTGAAGGAGAAATTCTTGAAAACATTCCCAAAATCAAGAAGCAACTTCGTCCCCTGTTGGATGCAATCATTTCAGTGGAGTCAGATAAAATGAATAGAAAGGAGGGTTGTAAAGGTGGTACAAGAATTGGTATGTTACAAATTAACGAGCGGTATCATAGAGATGCGTGGGGCCCCAATGCCTCTTCTTATCACTGGTCCCAATGTCGGTAAGTATATTTTTGGGTTCCTTCTTCACTGGGTCCCATTGAAACATGCTTTTCTTTTTATATGTATTCATTGCATTGGAATTGAATTCTTTATCAGTGGTTGCTAAACTGTTTTTCATTTCAAAGAACTGCATGATCGCCCTATTTCTCTTTTTGTTGTTTCCCATTTCATCATTTTTCTGTGTCCCCGATTCCCCAATTTCTGTTTTTTTAGTAAATCGTTTTTTCTTTTGGATTACATTGTGAGTGGTACTTTCATTGTTTTCTTGGTTATATTGTAAGTGCATTACAATTTTTGTTTTTTGTTTTGGTGTGTTTTTGTTTACATTGTAAATGGGTTATATAACAAACTTACTGCTTTTTTTTTTTTGTTATAGTCTATACCTTTTCATGGGGAATAAATTGTTGTTCTGGTTAAATTGTAAGTGTGTTCTATTGTTCAAAACTTCAAAGCATATTTAATCCTAATAAAAATCTCTGCACAATTTCAGCCAGAAACACTCTTAAGTATTAAACATATTTAATGCTTTCTGGTTACATTGTAAATGGCTAATGCCGTTTATCGGTTACATTGTAAGTGGGTTATTTTAAAAAAAATTGTGAGGCTGTGATGTTCATGGTATTTTTTCAGGTTTCTTGGTTACATTGTTAGTGGATTACATCCTTCACGGTATACCTACTGCTTTTTCGGGGGCTGAATATGAATAACATTGATTATGACTCTCTAACTAATTTTTTTGGGTGCTTTGCAACTGTGTTACGTTACTCATGCCATACTTTGAAAATTTAATCACTTGCCATTCTCAATCTTGGGTTCATAGTTCCCCGTCCCTGCATCCTCCTATCTCATTAAATTCCATATAACATTGATAATAAAGGCCATAGTTGATCAATTCGTGCCCAAACACATAGTCATGGTCTGTCAGGTCCCATTTCTAGTCAATCTAAGTTTGTACATATTGCGTCTGTACTTAGGTCTTCTCTATTTCCATCTACTATGTGTTTTCCCTTCTTAAATATGTCTTTTCTTCCAACTCCACTCTTCCATTCACCTTGTTGGAGTTTCAGACTTCTCCATCCTGTCATGCCATCCATCTATTACTTGCCCCATTATTGTATTTGTCAGACTTTCGAACTTGCCCTTATCAACATGCTTGTTACTTGACCCCTGACACCTTGACCTTTAGTTTGAGTCTTGTGGTATTGTCAACCTCCAAAGCCCAATATTTTTTCTTGTGTTGTGTTTCCCTCCTGACTTTTCAACATGTGTTGTATTGTTTGCAGTAGTCTGTTTTTGTTGTTGTTATGTCCCAAAACCACAGGTCCACAATCCTAAAACTTTGTCTCATCTTCAGAGTCAAGAGGTTGTTTTCAAGAAGGTAAAGGGGGAGTTCATCAATAGATTGAGGATGGTTGAAGGCCTATAACAAGAGTGGGTAATCTCTCCTGCTCTTTGGACTCAAGCTAACTGGGGAGGGTGTTCCCAAAGGTCTCCTTAATAGTTTTATAAAGCAAATAAAATATGACATAGCTATAATAAACAACTATACCCAACTGCACACTTGACCCCAATTTCTGTCACTAGATCAAGTGTAACTAGCTACATATGACCTCTATATAGTTGATGACACACTTTGCATATGCATCACCAGATATCAACTTCATTTTAATCCGTAAATGTAGTTTTAGTTATCATTTTACATAGTGGCAAGGTGCAAACATTCATGTTCCAATTTTCTAATGATTTCACTGTTTAAAGTTTGCTTTAAAATTTATCCTTGGTTTGCAACACTAAATATTGAAGAATATGCATAAAGCCTAATCTAAACCTACGACTAACTAGAATGGACATTGTTTAAATGGTGGAATGGATGATCTCTCACCAATGTGGACCAATGCCTACATCATTGGGCAACAAAATTATGAATAGCAAAGAGGAAAGAAGTGCATTCAGGTAGAGTATCAGTAAAATTAGATTTATATTCATAGACAAATCAGAGATTGCATTGCATATGATGGACATATTTACCGATACATAACGAGAACTTCATTGACTCTTATTGAATAAAAGAATGGTTATTATAAAGCATTTGCAATAAAATGATACATAACTAGAACTACACCGACTTGTATGGAATAAAGGGATGGTTATCGCAAAGCATTTGCAATACGTTAGGTGCTGTCACACACACACCAAATCCTCATTACATTCATACTAGCAAATGTGGCAAGAGGAAATAAATAACTGCATTATAATATTCCTTTGAATCATTGGAAACAACCATGGAGACATACCTTTATAGAGATGTGCATTTATAGACTCTTTCTTCTCTCTACAAGACATATTCTTTCATTTACAACTAAGACATTCCTAAGCATATATTATATATTCCTAAGTATAATAAGGATAAGCACTTGTAGCATGCTTAACCTTAATATTATTCTTAGTTAATACCTTAATCCCTCTTAACTAGAATGAAGGGGTGTGCCCCTATAGATTTATCCCTATAAATAAGGAAGATAACTCTCTCCGATACCATCATATCTTCAAATATTGAATTCATATATTATTATCTAATTATTGGAGGTGACCCTCTCAAAGTGGCCTGCTATATTTTTTATTTATGCATTTATTTCCAAGAAATATCATAACAAGTGGTATTGAAGCTACAATTTGGGCTAATATTTTTGTTTCCGCTGTAACTTTCAAACCATTGTGAATTTATACCTAATTTTTTTTTTGCGTTTTTAGGGATGCATATAATAAAAGCTTCAATCCAAAAATCAAAGGTTTATAATAAGTTTTTTGAAAGTTATTCAAATTTTGTGACTTTCAATTAATTTGCTCTATAGGCCAAAAAATTCGGAATTTAAAAAAAATATTTATATTTTTAGAAAGTTTATGAAAAATTAGGCTGGGTTAGGTCTTTGAGATTTATTGTTAGACACCAAATATATTCCTTAATTTAGTGGTGAAAGTTTGGTCAAAAACACAAACATCAAATTTTATCTATTCTAAATTTTTAGTTACAATTCATACTAAATATTAGCCCAATTACATAATAAAAATAAAAATCTAGAATTAAAAATAAAAACACACTTGAAGCCATGTCATCTTTAGGGCCAAAAGATTTTTCTATGAATATTAAATTCAATGACACTTTTTACTGTCCACCACCTAAAATTGAGGAAAAAATTCCACAAGGACATGAAACAATGGTACATTTCATTAAGGATAAATTATTTGATTCATTTGTAACATCCTTGTATGAGGGTTTAGATAGGTGTAAGAAGGAATTATTATTAGAATTAAAGCCCGAACAAAACTACCAAGATGAGTACAACCCTAACAAACAATATCAAGGGATAGGAGCACCTTTTAAAAGTCAATGATTGAACCTACTAAGAATAGACATCCATAATTTTGATGGTAGAAATGTAATTTCATGGATAAGCCTCATGGAATAATAATTTAAACTTCATAATATACTAGATAATCCATGGTCTACATAGCCTTACTATATTTATAATTAGGACCTTACCAATGGTACCAATGGAAGATGAGTGACAAGCAAGGACAAATGTTTAGTTGGAAAGAATTTAGTAATGAATTAACAACATTCTATGAGCAACCATGCATTGGAAGCTATTTTACCCTATTAAATTTTGTAAAACAATCGAGGTTTGTGGCTGAATATAATGCTCAACATTTGAGATTGGCAATTTGACCTCTTGAGGTGACACCTTACCAAAGGCTACAATTGTACATCAGTGGACTTAAGGACCAAATTCAGCATGATGTTCGTTTGTTAGAACCCTGTATAGTTAGGAAAGCTATGCAGCAAGTTTTGCATATTGAGAAACAAAACACCATAAAAAGTTCCTTGCAAGGTGAAACCATAAGAGTAAATGACAAAAATGTGACTAATCCTCCGAACAAAAACATAGACAAATTCTTTAACCTAAGAGAAATTAGTAAAACAAGAGAGAGAGAAAAGATAAAAAGGCCTATGTTGGAGTTGTGATAGAAAATGGTCAAGGGGTCATAAGTGTTCTAGTAGTGAGAAAAATAACAAGGTTGAAGAAGAGGGAGAAGTACCTACAAAAAAACTGAATGTAAAACTTAAGAATGAGGATTCCAAGGAAAAAAATACTACTATCTCCCTACATGCATTAAATGGAACAAATACACCTCAAACACTCAAAGTATGGGTAATATTAAAAAGAAAAATGCAAGGTTACACGGGGACGCGTCCCCTGCCCCAAAACCCCCTGTCCCCATTCCCTGCCGTCTCGGGGACGGGGGGACGCAAAGGGGACATCCCCCTGCCGTCCCCGAAAATGCAAAATCCATCGGAAACACCAGGAAACATTTCCTTCACTTTGGGGACGTTTCCCCTGTCCCCGATACGGATTGGGGATGGATTGGGGACGTTTCCCCATCCCCTATACGGATTGGGGACGAATTGGGGATGGTTCCCTGTACCAGGGACGGCTAGCCGTCCCGTGCAGGCTGCAAGTCAAAATATATTTAAAAACAATTAAAAAATGTTTTTTTAAAGGTTTAGTTCCTTCGCGCGGGGCCCACCAACTGTTTAATGTTTTAATTGTTTGGGCTTAAGTTTGAAAAAGACTAAATATTAAATCTTTTAGTTCCACTCTTGCCAGAGGATGATAGTGACTTAGATAGTTCTGAGTCTTTGGATATTCATAGCCCGAATGAGGCTTAATTTCATAGATTGTTGTATTTAATATTTTGATTTTCATGTTTGAACTTTGAGACTTCTGGATACATGTTTGAGACATTGGATATTTCATATTGATAGACCATGGTTTTATTATGTTTGATACTGCTGTGATAAATTTTATAATGCTTTAATGACATTTCTTATGCTGTTATGGTACTACTCTCGCAATTTACTTACATATTGATATTGTTGTTATCAATTATTAATTTATTGACATATCTATTTTTCTTTCCCTCCCTCTCTCTCTCTCTCTAATATATTAATAAATTTTGAAAAAATCATATATATATATGTATTTTGTATGTCGCCGTCCCCTGCCGTCCCCTAAAATTTGCCCCTTAGGAAATGTCCCGGAAACTCGTCCCCTGCCATCCCCCCGTCCCCGTCCCCGTCCCCGTCCCCGACAGGCTGTGGAACATAGGAAAAATGTGAAAGTGTTGGTCGATACTGTAGTACACATAATTTTATTGATAGAAGATAACTAATGAACTCAATTATTTTGTTTATCCAGTCTCTAATTTTCAAGTCATGAGAGCTGATGGGAAACAACTCTCTTGTGGTGGTAAATGCCATCATATAAAACTCTAAATGGGAAATTATCAACTAGATTCCGAAATGTTTGTCATCCCTTTTAGGGGAGTAGATGTAGTTTTAGATGTGCAATGGCATAAACAATTGGGCACAGTGTCTTTCAATTTTCAAGACTTATCCATGAGTTTTAGTATACATGGGAAAAAGTATAAAATTTTGGGGATACAATCACCACCAAGTGAAATTATTAGCTCCCATAGGATGGAAAAATTGCTCAAGAAATGTTGTTACAATATAGGGGTACAATTACATTTTATAGAAGCACAAGATGTGACAACTAAAGATCGGCCAAAACTTTAAGAGATCATTCAACATCATCAAGTATTTCAAGACTCCCAAGGTTCTACCTCTAATTAGAGACCATTATCTTGACATTGAATTAATACATAGAAGCATTGTTCAACTCTACAAAGGTGCCTATTTATCCCCTCTGAATATGCTTGACAAGAAGGATGATCCATGGTACAAGGAGCTCAACAAGATCACCCATAAAGAGCCTCATAAATGCAATATTCCAATCCAGTTAGAATTGCCTAAGTTAGATAAAGAATGCAAGTTTCTTTTAGAACCTATGGCAATCATTGAGAAACGAGTGAAGTATTTATAAAATAGAGACATCTTCACTTTCCTAGTCAAGTGGAAGAATTTTTTAATTGAAGATACAACATGGAATGATGAACAATTCATCTAAAAGACTCTATAGTTGCTAAGCATTAACGACAACACTTTTTTGAAGGGGATGCAGATGTTATGACACTAATATCATATATGCCTAAGTATATATTATATATTCTTAAGTATAATAAGGATAAACACTTGTGGCATTTTCAACCTTAACATTATTCTTAGTTAATACCTTAACCCCGCTTAACTAGAATGAAGGGGCGTGTCATTAAATATTTATCCCTATAAATAAGGAAGAAAACTCTCTCCCATATATCATCAAATATTTAATTCGTATATTATTATCTAATTATTGGGGGTTACCCCCTCGAAGTGTTCTGCTATATTTCTGATTTTTGCATTTATTTCTAAGAAATATCATAACAAGTTTTGTTGTTTTTCTCATTCAAGGAAGCCTGAGGATAACAAAATTGTGATGGTGTGTGAAAACCCATCATTCTTTGATTGTAGCACCAATCCTCTGACATTTGTGTTCCAAAACGTGTGAAAATTGCCAAGAAAAGTGTTGAAATCCGTGTGGGCGTCATGGAGGAACTTTGCACAAATTTGCAAAGTATTTTTTCATTCATTATGCCTCTAAATCTAGCATGTAATGGTTTGGGAGAATTGCAAAATCTGTTTCAAATGTCACCAAAGGATGGTGTGAAGAAAACATGCCACAAAAACCTAACAATTGCATTTAATCCAACATTGGTCGGCTTTGTCATTTTTTTACAAATCCCAAAGAATGAAGTATAAGTGCCATTTGAGTTGATTAATAGATTGTAGAACTCCAAGTTTATTTTAGGGTTTTCAAGTTGTTTCTTCTTCATTGCTGCAAACATATAAATCCACACGCTTTTGGAATAGTAATTTTTTGAGTAGGAAAAACCCTAAATAGTAAAATGATGACATCAACCCTAGTCAAAAAGTGTCTTTTTGGGGTGTATAGGGAGGTAGGTGAGGTCAAACGGTAAAAAGTGTGGGAGTTTTGATATGTTGGAGGTCGGGGGAAACTCATACTTTATGCCTTTGGTTGAGGTGTCAGGAGTTGGAGGTGGAGGGAACTCATGACATGGAGGTAGGGAGAATGGAGGAAGTTCGAAAGTCCAACTCAAATGAGAAAATATAGTGTAGATTGTCAAGGATCAGAATTTGGGGATACCTTGGAATAAGTACCTAAGAGGGGGGAAAGAGTACTTGGGGAGGGAAAAGTCCAATGGACCGATAAGTATAAAGTCAGACTTCTAGTGGGAGGCATGAAGGGAGAGGGAAGTCTACAAGTTTGACAAATACAAAAGGAATATAGACTATTGGACCTTGGGGGAAAGGTATGTTGGGACAGCCAAGTCCGAAGTGCTGACAAGTCACAAAGGGAAGTGGAGGTGAACAAAAAGTATTCTTGGCAAGGAAATTCCAACAACTTCGACAATTTGCACAAACTTAGATAGTTCAACCTACAACCTATACACTTAGATAGCTGTTGGAAATTTGGTGTAATGTCTCGTACTTGAAATGAATTTTGGGCCGACTTGAGGGCAATAGTGTTTTTGAACACTAATAAAATATTAATAAAATAAATAGTTGTGTGGTCGACTTTCTTGAGGCGCCAATCCAAATTTAAATTTAATTTCTTTTGTTTTGTTTTGGTCTGGCCGACATCCTCTTGTTGGCATGTTAGAGCAATATTTATTGAAGCTTCGATCTCTTGTTTCATCATCACGAATTCGGTATTGGATCTAGTCAATGTTATTGGTTAGGACGAAACTCCTCATACGACTGACACTAGGTAGGGACGTAGTTCAGACCTGGTAATTCATGAGTTTATCTTCATTCATTCACAGTTAGGCGCTCACACAGAACTCGACATGTTTGCAAACTAAGATGTAGCTTGGAGAAGCGATTAAAGGTTTTGCTTAGGCTAAGCCTCCGGCTTTAGCTGCCCATTAGCAAATTGTGCTTCCATCCCCGTAAGGGGCGCATCGCTCATAGTTGGCGTTCATTACTTGTGGCATCGTTTCTTGGAGTGTCGGGAGTTCCTCTTGCATTGAGTGATACTTCCAGATCATTGCAAGTATCGAGCAGGAGAGGAGGTTGGGAGTCACACAATCTAGGCAAATCAAATGACTTCAAGGAGAGGGCGGTAAATTGAGAAATGATATCAGCATTAAAGATTGCACAGAGATTTGGTAGTGGTGGGTCTGTGAGCGACGCTAGTCATTCACGACAGAGCTCTGTTATCGCCACTCGTGTCTTTAGACACTTGACCTGGCGTATGTGATTTGATTAGAGTTTGTGATTACAGTTTGTGTTCATCGCAAGCCTTTGAAGTTGATTCAAAATTATTAAAATTATATTCATAATCTGACCTTCAGTACTCTGTTGCAAGTTCCCTGTATTCCTCAGTAATATATAGAACGACTTCTTTTGATTTGATGGTTACTGACTATAATTACCAGTGAAATGGTCATTTTGCATTGAGGTTTATTTCATTACTGTGAATTGTTTATGTTTGGAAGTGAATCTGGCTTGAGTTTGTTATAGTGGTATCAGAGCCTTCAAGGCCTACCAACCTGTGGGCAAGATCTTATGCAATTGAGCTAGAGGGATATTTGGGCTATAGAGAGAGAGAAGTCTAAAGCTGCTCAAGGAATAGGAGGCAGAGGTAAGGAGAGAATGGGGGATCAGGATCAGAGTGATAAGTTGGACAACTTCATGAAACAACAAGACCAAACAAACCAAGCATTGCTGCAAGCAATACATTCACTTACTACTGCAGTCAACAACATCAAATCAGGATCCAACAGTGATGAAGGAGGGCATTTGGAACATTTAGGAGGGGAACAAAGCAGAGCTTCAAATGGACACACCTATAAGCACCCTCAGCCAAGATTTTTTCCTAAAACAGAGGGCCGATAAGAAGGAGAAGAGCAACACAACTATGCAAGTATTGTGCATGAGTATCTGGAGTTGGATGAGAATGCTCAAGCTGCAATCTCTTTCGATTAGTTTTATAGTGCTAGACAGAGTGATGAGAGACAACATCGAGGGAATAGAGATCTCCAACATAAGATCAACAAGCTCTCACTTCCGACTTTCGATGGTTCTGGAAAGATGACTGCACAATCATGGATACAAAAGTTGGACACATACTTTTCTCTTAGCCCCATGATTGAAGAAGAAGCTATCAAATTTGCCATTCTGCACTTGGAGGATCTAGCACATGAATGGTGGCACCATGGTATTGTGACCCAAGGATTTGGACAAGTGAATTCATATGGAGATTTCACGCAGCAATTGGTCGAGAGGTTTGATAGAAAAGATTCGGAAGCATACTTCTAGGAACTAACCAGACTAAAGCAAATAGGCACTATGGATGAATATGTTTCAGAATTTCAGAGACTTGCAGTGATGGTGTCTGATCTATCAGATAAGAGGCTCACTTTCTTCTTCATCGAAGGATTATCCGACTCCTTCCGTGGCTTGGTGAGAGCCTTGGAGCCAACAACTTTGGAAGATGCCATTCGGAAAGCCTTGAGTCTTGAAGACTCCACCAAGAAAGGGAAGGCCATTATCAAGAATGCACCAGCAAGATAGCCAAAGAAGCCTTTCATTAAGGAAAATCCACCACCTAAGACCCCCCTATAGGTCCACATGGCATGTCAAGGAATGAATTGTGCAAGAAGGGCTTGTGCTATAATTGCAATGAAAAGTGGAATAATCAACATAGGTGCCAAGGGAGAGGTCAAGTTTATTACATCAAAGTAGTGTCCAATGATGAAACAACTATTGAAGAAGGGATCAATGAGGAGGACACTCTCGGGGAGCAACAAGAGCTCGTAATGGAAGAAAGACCAGCAGGAAGCGCTTTGGCAACACTATTAGGAACACCTCGATACCATTCTCTACGTGTGAGGGGAGTTCTTTGAGGACAGAGAATGACAATACTAATTGGTAGTGGAGCTACGCATAACTTCATTGACAAGAGAACAGTAGCTAAGTTGCGTTTGGCAACAAAGGACTTTGAAGGGTTTGATGTCCTGGTAGTTGGAGGGAATGTCCTTCCTTGCACGAAATGAATTCAACAAATGGAGTTGACATTGGGAGGACACAAGATGAAGGAGGACTTCTATGTTGTTGATGTCGGTGACACGGACATGGTCCTAGGGGTATAGTGGCTACATTCACTAGGAGAATGCACCACCAACTACCAAACCATGGAGCTAAAATTCAAGCATGAAGGAAAAGAGGTTGTGCTCAAGGGCCTTTCTAGGAATGGACCTATGGTAGTTTCAGCTAAAAGGATGGAGCGCTCTTTCCGTAGGGATCAAGTGGCATGGGCAGCAAAATGCTTGATTACAGATACTAGCATACCAAAGGAGGAAAGAGCATTTCCCAGTGACATTCAGGCTATCTTGGATAAGAAGTGCAAAGTTTTCTGAGAGATACTAGCAGGATTGCCACCAAATAGAGGATTTCAGCATGTGATAGAACTAGAGGAAGGAGCCAAACCAGTGATCACCACTCCTTACCGTCATCCACGAATATACAAAGAAGAAATCGAAAAAGCCATCAAGGAGTTATTGGATATGGGGTTTATACACCCAAGCTCAAGCCCCTTTGCCTCGTCAGTGGTGCTGGTCAAAAAGAAGGATGGGACACTCAGGATGTGTATAGATTATAGAGCTCTCAACAAGAAGACAATCAAGAACCGCTATCCCATTCCCAAGATCGATGAATTAATAGATGAGCTACATGGAGCAGTATACTTCTCCAAGATTGATTTGCGTTCGGGCTACCATCAGATTAGAGTCAGGGAGGAGGATGTGCAAAAAACAGCTTTCAGGTGTCATTATAGAAATTATGAATTCTTAGTGATGCCGTTTGGGTTAACCAATGCCCCCGCCACATTCCAATCTTGCATGAATCAGGTATTCATTCTTCAGTTAAGGAAATTTGTGTTGGTTTTCTTTGATGACATCTTGATTTACAGTAAAACATGGGAAGAACATTTAAAGCATATAGAAGAGGTGCTTGACATCCTTGAGAGGAACTCATTCTATGCTAAGATGTCGAAATGTGAGTTTGGGTTGACCGAGATCTTGTATTTGGGCCACAAGTTAGCGCTCAAGGGGTTAGTGTAGATGAAGAGAAGATCAAGGCAATACAAGAGTGGGCTACCCCCAAGAATTTGACACAATTGAGGGGATTTGTGGGCCTATGCAGCTACCACAGAAGATTTGTGAAGGGATGCTCCCAACTTGCAGCACCATTGACTAATTTGACGAAGAAAGGAGCCTTCTCGTGGAATCCCACAGCGCAACAGGCATTTGACAAACTCAAGGAGGTAATGAGTTCGTGTCTCGTTTTGGCCATTCTAGATTTCTCATCTCCTTTTATACTTGAGTGTGATGCTTCAGGAAAAGGCATTGGATCCGTATTAATGCAGAACAAACATCCTATTGCTTATGAGAGTAGAAAGCTCACCAAACCAGAAAAGGCTTTCTCTATTTATGACAAGGAGATGCTGGCTATCATGCACGCTCTTGCTAAATTCAGATAGTACTTGGTCTGCTGGAAATTCATGGTGAAGACAGATCATAACAGCCTGAAGTACTTCCTAAATCAGCGACACTTAAATGATAGATAGCAAAAATGGGTAAGCAAACTTAAAGCATATGATTTTGATATTGAATATGTGAAGGGCAAGAACAATGTGGTAGCTGATGCTCTCTCTAGGAAGCCTTATCTTTGTGCTATGACTGATATATTGGTTGATTGGAGAATTGATATTACAGCGGAGTATGCTAAGGATTCATTTGCTAATGATATTTTGGAAGGGAAGATAGTTGATGACAGGTACAGGGTGGTTGAGGAGCTCATTCTCTACAAGGGTTGGGTCTATCTTGTACCTCACTCTAAGGTCAAGAACAAAATCGTTAAAGCTTGCCACGATACTCCTCTTGCTGGTCATCTAGGATTCTACAAGACATACAAGCAAGTAAAGGAACGTTTTGCTTGGAAGGGGCTGAAAAATGATATTTTGCAGCATGTGAAGGATGTTTGGTATGTCAACAGAATAAAACTGAACATATATTACCAGCTGGTTTATTGCAGCCCTTGCCCATTCCAAATCAGAAATGGGAGAGCATTTCAATGGATTTCATCACCGGGCTCCTTAAGGTGCAAGGTAAAGATTGCATTTATGTCATAGTAGATAGACTCACAAAATATGCTCATTTCTATGCCATTACTTCAAAATTTAAGGCCCCACAAGTTGCAGGTCTGTTTTTTAGAGAAGTGTTTAGACTACATGGATTGCCACGAAATATTGTGAGTGACAAGGATAGCAGATTTATCAGCTTGTTTTGGCAAGAACTCTTTCGTTTGGCTCACGTAGAGTTAACACCCAGCACTAGCTACCACCCCCAAACGGATGGACAAACGAAGATAGTAAACAAATAGATTGAAGGGTACTTGAGGAACTATGTGACAGGGCAGCAATCAGCATGGGTGAAGTGGCTACACCTCGGGGAATTTTGTTACAATACCACGTACCACATGTCCATCGGAATGACCCCCATCAAAGCACTTTATGGTTACGAAGCTACATCTTTCATGGACCTCCTTCTTGTAGACAGCCGGGTACCAAGTGCAAAAGATATGATACAACAAAATGTGGATATCATGAACGCATTAAAGGAAAATCTGTAGCATGCTCAAAATCAGCAAAAGTTATATGCAGATCAGAGGAGGACGAAGAGGGTTTTTGAGGTTAACAACATGGTGTACTTGAGATTGCAACCCTATCGACAATCATCTTTCAAGGGAAATGGAGTGGAGAAGCTAAAACCTAGATTCTACGGGCCATTCAAGATCACTAAAAGAATTGGCGAAGTCACATATGAGCTTGAGCTGCCTCCGGGAAGTAGGATTCATAATGTCTTTCATGTGTCATGCTTGAAGAAGGCGTTGGGGCAGCAGATCACTCCCTTAGTTGAGCTGCCACCTCTTGATGACAAAGGCAAACTCATTCTCGAGCCCAAGACGGTGCTGGATGTGAAAGAAAATGATTACAAAACAAGGTCATTCCGCAATACTTGGTGAAGTGGAAAAACTTACCCATTGAGGATGCCACTTGGGAAGGAGTAGAGATATTCGAGTATCCAAACTTGAGATTGTTGGAGGATCAACAACAATCTGAGGGAGGGGACTGTAATGTCCCATACTTGAAATGAATTTTGGGCTGACTTGAGGGCAATAGTGTTTTTAAACACTAATAAAATAAATAGTTGTGTGGCCGACTCTCTTGAGGCACCAATCCAAATTTAAATTTAATTTCTTTTCTTTTGTTTTGGTCTGGCTGACATCCTCTTGTTGGCGTGTTAGAGCAATATTTATTGAAGGTTTGATCTCTTGTTTCATCATCACGAATTCGGTATTAGCTCTGGTCAGTGTTATCAGTGAGGACGAAACTCCTCATGCAACTGACACCAGGTAGGGATGTAGTTCAGACCTGGTAATTCGTGAGTTTATCTTCATTCATTCACAGTTAGGCGCTCACACAGAACTCGACATGTTTGCAGACTAAGATGCAGCTTGGAGAAGCGATTAAAGGTTTGCTCAGGCCAAGCCTCCGGCTTTAGCCGCCCATTAGCAAATCATTAGTGCTTCCATCCCCGTAAGGGGCGCATCGCTCATAGCTGACATTCATTACCTGTGGCATCGTTTCTTGGAGTGTCAAGAGTTCCTCTTGCATCTAGCGATACTTCCGGATCATTGCAAACATCGAGCAGGAGAGGAGGCTTGGAGTCGCGTGATCCAGGCAAATGAAATGACTTCAAGGAGAGGGCGGTAAATTGAGAAATGATATCAGCATTAAAGATCGCACAGAGATTTTGTAGTGACGGGTCTGTGAGCGACGCCGGTCATTCACGGCGGAGCTTTGTTATCGCCACTCATGTCTTCAGACACCTGACCTGGCGTATGTGATTTGATTATAGTTTGTGTTCATTGCAAGCCTTTGAAGTTGATTCAAAATTATTAAAATTATATTCATAATCCGACCTTCAGTACTCTATTGCAAGTTCCTTGTATTCCTTAGTAATATATAGAATGACTTCTTTTGATCTGATGGTTACTGACTATAATTACCAATGAAATGGTCATTCTGCATTGAGGTTTATTTCATTACCGTGAATTGTCTATGTTTGGAAGTGAATCTGGCCTGAGTTTGTTACATTTGGCAACTACAACACATAATAGGCATGTGGGGAATGGTAGAAGACCACACGTAGGAAAATTTAACAACTTAAGACCCTCATAATGATTTCTCAAATTGGTTATTAATAGCGAGTCAAAGAGTATTAGACACAAGATCTGAGGGAATCGATGGAAAATTGATATTACAGGATTGAGTTCCAACATACACAACTTTCAAAGTGGAATCTTTCTTCTCCATGATCATTGCTCAATTTTGAAGTTGTGGGTGTGCCTGGTGGTCGACTTGTTCAGTTTGTGGAGGATATAAAAGAGCGAATGTTTTCATTTGGGATCATCATCTACACTTAACCAAAATTACTTTTAGAATCCGTCTTGAGCACTTGTTTGAGTGTGGGAATCGTAGGATTTTAGAGGGCAATCTCATATTTTGTATTTGAGCTTTATTGGATGTAGAGTTCAGCCGCATTGTATTGATCTAATTTTCCATTGCTGTTGGTATGAATTGTTGTAGTTATTGATGTTACAAAACTGAGAATGTAATACAATCATTATTCTAATAAGAAAGAGATTGGGATTTACATTTGTTATTTGTTGTTCATTTTAATAAAGAGATTGGAAGTTATGTTTGTAATTTGTTGCTTGAAATATAATGATATTACTAATGCGTAAACAATATATTTAATTTGAGTTGTCTAAGTTTTGATGGAATACTAGAGCTCAATATGTTGCTATCCAAATAATAAGTGTTTGGTGGAAGTTTAAGAATTGCATTTGATTACTATTTTGGCTCGGGATATTACAATGGTACGAGAGTTGGTGATCATGCCAATTTGTGTGTTTAGAGTTCAACTTTGCATGTTCTAGTTTTATGCAGTATAGTGACAAAACAATGAGATATCACGTGAGGGAGATTAGGAAACAAAATCAAACTTTAGAGAGTTTAGAAACTAAAATGTCTCCTATAGAATTTGTTGCAAAGCATAACAATATGGTAGAAAGAGAGAGGAGAACGAATGCATACAGCCTCGAGGTTAGGTTGGGCTGAAAAAAGTTTGATTTGATGATTGATATGATGGCACTGTTGTTTCACAAGATGGACAATAATATGAATACACCTAGACAATTAATGGGTGAAGCAAGTGCTTATGAGGGTAATAATCTGGATGCTACTTAGAGCCACACACAAAGGATTGTTCTTGTTTCAACTACAAGACCCAACCAACCTACCTTTTTGAATAAAAGGTAGAGGCTCTAGAGCTTGAAGCCCATAACTCATTATTGGATGATATTAGGGCTTGTCATGTAGAATACAAAGCTCTTCTTGAGGAGATCGAAAGTGAAAAATTACTCACCAATTATATGAATATGAAGAATCCCTGGAATAGTTACAAACCTAATCCTAGGTTGCAAGCCTTTCAGAGAGATGTGCAACAAGCTTTGGGGAAGTTGACACTCTCCTTATGATGGATCTAATAGATGCTCAGCTTGTCTGTGGGTATATAAGCTAGATAGATATCTATCCCTCTATCCGATGATTGATGATAAAGCAATCAAGTTTGTCACCTTGCATTTGGAGGGTACTACACATGAGTGGTGGCTCCATGATTTGATCACTCAAGGTCACAGACCTATCAATTTATATGATGAATTTTGCAAATTTTTGATTGAGAGTTTTGGTCGAAAGGATCTTGAAGTTTATTTCATAGTTTTGACTTAGCTCACATAGTGTGGTTTAGTGGAGAAATATGTAACATAGTTTCAGAAGCTGTTGGTAATGGTGCCAAACATCACAAAGAGAAGATTGACTATGCTCTTCATCAAAGGGTCAACTCTCTCAAAGGGTTTGTCAAGGATTTTGAACCACCTACCATAGAAGTGGCAATTGAGCAGGCTTTGGCACTACAAGCTTCCATGCTGAAAATTAAGTTCCAAATCAAATTTTTCTTTCCAAAGAAGCCTTTTTACAAAATATTACAACAAACCAAGAATTTCCCATCGAGACTAGACATTGAGGTGAGGAATGAATTGAGGAGGAAGAAGCTATATTTTCGTTGCAAGGAGCCATGGTCACTTGAACATAGATGTCTTGGGAAAGGACAAGTGCATTACATTGAGGTAAGGTTTGATGATAAATTGGGATTTGAGGAACTTGAGACGAAGAGTAAAGAACTTGGATAGGAGATTGGAGAAGAAGAATACCAACCAAAAGAGGAAGGAGCCATGGCAGAGGCACTCTTGCCATACTCTCTAGTACTCCAAGGTACAATCCCTTTTGCATTTGTAGGGTTTAGCAAGGTCAAAGGGTGGTTGTACTCAATGACATTGGTGTCATTCACAACTTCACTGATGAGGGACAAGTGGTCAAGCGAGGCCTCAAGACGGGGGACTTTGAAGGGTTTAGTGTTATGGTGGTTGACAATTTCACCATCCAATGCAATAAATAGATCTCTCAATTGAATTGTAATATGGGAGGATATGAAATGAAGGATCACTTTTATGTTGTCAGCATAGGAGACACAAATATAATCCTAGGTATCTAGTGCTAAGCTCATTAAGAGAGATACACAAAATTTCCAAACCATAGAATTTAAGTTTCAATCAGAGGGAAAAGAAGTGATACTATGAGGAATGACAAATAGAGCACCAAGGATTGTATCGACTAAGAGAATGGACAGGGTTTTTTGCAATGGGCAAGCAACTTGGACATTGGTGATTGTCACAAAACTCATCGAAGGGAAGAAGGCATATCATGTGGATGTTTAGAGTATCTTGGACACGCACAATAAGGTATTCAACAACATTACTCCAGGGAGATTGCCAAACAGAGGCGTTGTGCACATCATTGAGTTGGAGGAAGGTGCTAAGCCCATCATCACTACTCCCTATCGCCACCTAGGAGACACAAGGAGGAAATAAAAAAGCAATTAAGGAACTATTGGAAATAAGGCACACTAGACCCAACTCAAGTCCCTTTGCTTTCTCTGTAGTTTTAGTGAAGAAGAAAGATGGCACAATGCGCATGTGCATTGATTATAGGGTATAGAATAAGAAAACTATCAAGATTGATACCCCATTCCCAGGATCGATGAATTGATAGATGAATTTCACCAAGCAATCTATTTGTCAAAAATAGATCTCAAGTCAAGCTACCATCAGGTCAAAGTCTGAGAGGAGGATATTCACAAGATGGCTTTTCGGTGTCACTACAGGCACTATGAGTTTTTGGTCATGTTGTTTGGTTTGACAAATGCTCTAACAACCATCCAATCATGCATGAATTAGGTCTTCTGCAAACAAATGAGAAAGTTTGTTCTTGCTTTCTTTGATGACATTTTGATCTACAACAAGATGTGGGAGGAGCACCTATGAGTCAAAGTTGGGAATTTTGACCTACAACAAGACGTGGGAGGAGCACATATGGATTAAGTGTTGGGAATTTTGGAAGTGCAAATGTTGTTTGCCCAAAGAGTCAAAGTGCAAGTTTTCTATGAGAAAGATCTTGTATCTAGCTCACATCATCAGTGCAAAGGGAGTGCAAGTGGACATGGAAAAGATCAAAGCAATTTGGGATTGGCCTCCTTGGAGGACCTTGACATAGTTGTGAACATTCTTCAGCCTTTGCAGCTGTTATAGGCATTTTTTTAAGGGTTTCTCCCAACTAGTTGTGCCCTTAATTGACCTAACAAAGAAGGGAGATTTTGTGTGGACTAAGGATGCACAACACACATTTGACAGACTAAAAGAGGTAATGAGCTTGTTTCTGTGTCAACAATTTCGGTTTCACTATCCCTTTCACACCAAAATGCGATGCATTGAAAGAAAGAATTGAAGCCGTGCTCATTCAAAACAAGCATTTGATTGCTTTCAAGAGTTTGAAAGGCAATTCTCCATCTATGATAAGGAAATGATGGCTATCGTGCATACATTGGTCAAATTCAAGTAGTACTTGGTGGTTGATTTGTGGTTAAAACTAATCACAACTTGCAACAAAAGTTAGTGAGCAAACTCTAAGCCTATGACTTTGATATTGAGTATGTTAAAGGGAAGAAGAATGTTGGTGTTGATACATTGGCTAGAATGACAAATATATGTTCCATGTCTCATATCTTTGCGGATTGGAAGAATGAAATCATAGTAGAGTGATAAGAACACGTTTGCAAATGATGTGTTGGAAGGGAATTTTTTGGACGACATGTACATAGTTTGTAATGAACTCATTCTCTACACAAAAAGAGTCTACTTGGTACTAGAATCAAGGATGAAGGAAAGATTTTGTGAGTTGTTCATGATACTCCCTTCGCGAGCCACCTTGGGTACCTCAAGACCCACAAATAGATTAGGGTAAGGTTCACATGGAAGGGACTCAAGGATGATGTCCTCAGCCATATCAAAGAAAGCATCTTTTGTCAAAAGAGTAAAATAGAATAAACATTCCTTGTAGGTCTATTGCAGCCTTTATCCATCCTAGAGTAGAAATGGAAAAGTGTTTCGATGGATTTCATCACATGACATCCTAAAGTCCAAGCTAAGGATTGTATATATGTTATTGTGGATAGACTAATGAAGTATACACATTTCTTTGCCATCTCTTTAAATTTCAAGGTGCCACAAATGGTGGATTTGTTTTTCAAGGAAGTGATGGAACTCCATGGATTACCCAAGGGCTTTGTGAGTGATAGAGATAATCGCTTCATGAGTTTGTTTTGTCAAGACCTCTTCTCTTTGGTAGGAATTGAGCTCAACCCCAACACCAACTGCCACTTGCAAATAAATGGCCAAACCGAGATTGTGAACAAATGGGTGGAAGATTATTTGAGAAATTATGTTGTTGAATAGTAGAAGACTTGGATCAAATGGCTCTACTTGGGGGAGCACTATTACAACACCACCTACCACATGTCAATCAAGATGACATTGTTAATGGCCTTGTATGAGTATGAAGCTCAAAGTTTCATTGATCTCATTCTAGTGGATAGCAAGGTATTGTGAGCAAGTGATGTGATCAAATAGAGTCAACACATTTTGAAGTCACTCAAGAATAATCTTCAACAGGCTCAAAACTAACATAAGATGTATTTAGAATGTCATTCTATCGAGAGAACATGTGAGATTAGAGACATAATTTTTGTGAGATTATAGCCATACAAGCAATCTTCCTTGAAGGAAAAACTACGATTCTAGGAGCCATACAAAATTCTAAACAGGATTGGTGAAGTGGCCTATGAATTGGAGCTGCCAGAGAGAAGCAAGACACACAATACTTTTTAGGTGTCTTGCCTCAAAAAGGTGCTAGGCAAACGTATAGAATTCTTAAATGAGTCGCCTTTGATTGATGAGGAAAACAAATTGGTTTCAATTCTCAAAGCAATCATGGATGTAAGGGGGGGAAGTTGAGAAAGAAAAGCACCAAGGAGTACCTAATTCAGTGGAAAGACGTTTTGACGGAGGATGCAATTTAGGAAGGCCCATAGATATTGGAATATTTGGACCTGCAATGGCTTGAGGATAAGCAATTTTGAGTGGGTGGACTTTTCATGTTCTGTTTCTAGTCAATCTGAGTCTGTATATATTAGGTCTATATTTGTGTCTTCCATGTTTTTGTTTGTTGTGTGTTTTCCCTTCCCAAGTATGTCTTTGCTTCTAACTCCACTAGCCTTTCTCCTTGTCGGAGTTTCAAACTTCTCCATCTTGTCATGCCTTCCATTTGTTCCCCTTCTTGCCATTGTATTTGTCGGACTTTCAGACTTGCCCTTACCATCTTGCAAATTGCTCAACCCTTGATACCCCAACTGTAGTTTGAGTCTTGTGGTATGATCAACACTTGATCCCTGATGTTTCCACTCGTATTTTTGTTCCCCTCTTAACTTCCCAACATGTGTTGTATTGTTTCCAATAGTTTGTTTTTGGCCTATAACTTTCAAAGTGGAATCTTTCCTGCCCATGATCACCGTTCAAATTTGAAATTGTGGGTGTGCTTGGTGGCCAATCTGTTTTGTTTATGGAGGATATAAAATAGCAAATGTTTTCATTCAGGATCATCATTTATTCTTAACTGAAATTCCTTTTAGAATCCGTTTTGAGCACTTGTGTTCAAGCGTGGGAATCTTAGGACGAAAACCATAGTGATTTTGGAGGGCGATCTCATATAGAGTTCATGTTTGAGGTTCATGGGAAGCAGACTTGAGCTGCATGTTCTGATTTTCCATTGCTATTGGTATGAATTGCTATTGTAGTTACCAATATTACATAACCATTTGAATGTAATACAGTCATTATTATAATAAGAAAAAGATTGGGATTTACATCTGTTATTTGTTGTTCATTTTAATAAGAAGATCAGAAGTTATGTTTGTCATTGCTGTTTGAAATGTAATGATATTATTGATGGAATACTAGGGCCTGATAGTGTTATCCAAATAATAAGTGTTTGTGGGAGGTTAAGAATCAGATTTGCATTATTGTTTTGGCTCAGGATATTACATGGTGATAACAATTTCGGATTAAGCTAACATACCCATTTGTGTGTCATTTGAGATTGTAATAATATGATAGAAAATGAGGGTGAGTATTCAACATATTCTATAAAGTTTACTAAAAATTAACAATCAAATTTGAAATCCATTAATGTTTCTACATAAGAGTCAAGGCTATCCATATAGCCATATCAATATTGTAATCTTGCTGCTCAATTTCTTTGTCTATATGGGTCTCTTGGAACAAATTACTACTACTTGCAAATTTAAAAATTCAAAAATTTCTTTACAGCATTATATTTCAACTTTATGAGGTGATCATACTCAAAGATGAAGCAAATAACAGAAGAGTCTACTCTTTCCGTGGCAGTATTACACACTTGTTTTTTTCACAATTTACATTCACTAAATCTGGGAAAGTTTCATTCATTTGAATGGGCATTTTAAATTAGTATTCCCACCATCCTTAAGCAAACTATTGCTAGAATTGGAATCCAATGAATTTCTTCACTTATTTATTACTGAATTTGATTAATGTCCCCTTCATTACTGAGAGAACAAAACCAAATTTAGTAATAAATAGCAGAAGACATTCAGCAACAAAATCAAATTCAAATTGAGTAATTAATCCTGGTGTGGCTTGACAAAGACATCTCACCGTTGACACATTAGAGACTCAGTTCTATAAGGAGAATCCTTGCACCAGAGGTAATTATTGTCTGTTTCTGGAATGCAGTATTTGTCATTCATGGCAAGGAGTTCTCTGGCATTGCTAGGTTATTTTTAGTTTAATTGTTTATAATGAAGTATCTTACAGAAAATCTCTTTCATTCCCACAGAAATATATATGTAAAACTTTATATTACATCACTGTGGATAACTCATTGGTAGTTAGAAGGGAAGCATCGCTTGCAAATGGAGGGACTGCAGTACTATATGATGCCCTTAAAAAGATTTCCCTTGACATGTTTTAAGGATAACAAGTTGCAACATAAAGATATAAGTTTTAGTGAAGTT